>ONZH01028486.1:0-51903 GCA_900303285.1 Rhinella marina
TTATACAGCCACCACTAGAGGGAGCTCACTACATACAGATTATACAGCCACCACTAGAGGGAGCTCACTACATACAGATTTATACAGCACCACTAGAGGGAGCTCACTACATACAGATTATACAGCCACCACTAGAGGGAGCTCACTACATACAGATTATACAGTCACCACTAGAGGGAGCTCACTACTACATACAGATTATACAGCCACCACTAGAGGGAGCTCACTACATACAGATTACAGATTATATACAGCCACCACTAGAGGGAGCTCACTACATACAGATTATACAGCCACCACTAGAGGAGCTCACTACATACAGATTATACAGCCACCACTAGAGGGAGCTCACTACATACAGATTATACAGCACCACTAGAGGGAGCTCACTACATACAGATATATACTAGCAGCACACTAGAGGGAGCTCACTACATACAGATTATACAGCCACCACTAGAGGGAGCTCACTACATACAGATTATACAGCCACCACTAGAGGGAGCGTCACTACATACAGATTATACAGCCACCACTAGAGGGAGCTCACTAACATACAGATTATACAGCCACCACTAGAGGGAGCTCACTACATACAGATTCTACAGCCACCACTAGAGGGAGCTCACTACATACAGATTATACAGCCACCACTAGAGGGAGCTCACTGCATGCAGATTATGGCAGCCACCACTAGAGGGAGCCACTACATACAGATGTATATATCCACCACTAGAGGGAGCTCACTACATACAGATTATACATCCACCACCTAGAGGGAGGCCACTACATACAGATTATACAGCCACCACTAGAGGGTAGGCTCACTACATACAGATTATACAGCCACCCACTAGCAGGACTCCACTACATACAGATATATACAGCCACCTCTAGAGGGAGCTCACTACATACATGATTATACATCCACCACTAGAGGGAGCTCACATCATAAAGATATATACAGGCCACCACTAAAGGGAGCTCACTACATACAGATTATACAGCCACCACTAGAGGGAGCTCACTACATACAGATTATACAGCCACCACTAGAGGGAGCTCACTACATACAGATTATACAGCCACCACTAGAGGGAGCTCACTACATACAGATTATACAGAGCACCACTAGAGGGAGCTCACTACATACAGATTATACAGCCACCACTAGAGGGAGCTCACTACATACAGATTATACAGTCACCACTAGAGGGAGCTCACTACATACAGATTATACAGCACCACTAGAGGGAGCTCACTACATACAGATTATACAGCCACCACTAGAGGGAGCTCACTACATACAGATTATACAGCACCACTAGAGGGAGCTCACTACTACATACAGATTATACAGCCACCACTAGAGGGAGCTCACTACATACAGATTATACAGTCACCACTAGAGGGAGCTCACTACATAGATATTATACAGCCACCACTAGAGGGAGCTCACTACATACAGATTATACAGCCACCACTAGAGGGAGCTCACTACATACAGATTATACAGCCACCACTAGAGGGAGCTCACTACATACAGATTATACAGCCACCACTAGAGGGAGCTCACTACATACAGATTATACAGCCACCACTAGAGGGAGCTCACTACATACAGATTATACAGCCACCACTAGAGGGAGCTCACTACATACAGATTATACAGCACCCACTAGAGGGAGCTCACTACATACAGATTATACAGCCACCACTAGAGGGAGCTCACTACATACAGATTATACAGTCCACCACTAGAGGGAGCTCACTACATACAGATTATATAGCCACCACTAGAGGGAGCTCACTACATACAGATTATACAGCCACCACTAGAGGGAGCTCACTACATACAGATTATACAGCCACCACTAGAGGGAGCTCACTACATACAGATTATACAGCCACCACTAGAGGGAGCTCACTACATACAGATTATACAGCCACCACTAGAGGGGGAGCTCACTACATACAGATTATACAGCCTCCACTAGAGCCTGCCGATTAGTCCTCCTAGGGCTTCCTAGCTACAGATACCACTAGAGGGAGCTCACTACATACAGATTATGCAGGCCACCACCAGAGGGAGCTCAGTTAAATACAGATTATACCAGCCACCACAGGGGGAGCCACTACATACACGTTATACATCACCACTAGAGGGAGCTCACCAACAGTGCAGATTTACAACCACCACTAGAGGGAGCTCACTACATAGAAGACTATTCAGTCACCACTAGAGGGAGCTCACTATATACAGATATACAGCCTACCATTAGTGGGAAGCTCAACACATACAGATTATACAGCGACCACTAGGAGGATCTTGCTACATATAGATTAACCAGCCACCACTAGGGGAACTCATTACATACAGATCATACAAGCCACCACTAGAGGGAGCTCACTACATACAGATTATGTAGCCACCACTATAGGGAGCTCACTACACATAGATTATACAGCTACTAATTGAGGGAGCTCACTACATACAGATAAAACAGCCACCAATAGAGGGAGCTCACTACATACAGATTATACAGCCACCACTAAAGGGAGCTCACAACATACAGATTATACAGCTACCACTATAGGGAGCTCACTACATACAGATTATACAGCCACCACTAGGGGGCGCTCACTACATGCAGATTATACAGCCACCACTAGAGGGAGACCACTACATGCAGATCATATAGCCACCACTAGAGGGAGCTCATTACATACAGATTATACAGCCACCACTAGAGGGAGCTCACTACATACAGATTATACAGCCACTGCTAGAGGATGCTCACCACATTCAGATTATACAGCCACCACTAGAGCGAGCTCACTACATACAGATTATACAGCCATCACAAAAAGGGAGCTCACTAGCTACAGAATATACAGCTACCACTAGAGGGAGCTCACTACATACAGATTATGCAGCCACCACAAGAGGGAGCTCACTACATAGAGATTATACAGTCACCACTAGAGGGAGCTCACTATATAGATATTATATAGACAACACTAGAGGGAGGTCACTACATACAAATTATACAGCCACCACTAGAGTGAGCTCACTACATACAGATTATACAGCCACCACTAGTAGGAGCTCACTACATACAGATTATACAGCCCCCACTAGAGGGAGCTCACCACATGCAGATCATACAGCCACCACTAGAGGGAGCTCACCACATGCAGATCATACAGCCACCACTAGAGGGAGCTCACTACATACAGATTATGCAGCCATCACAAGAGGGAGCTTACTAAATACAGATTATACAACCACCACTACAGGGAACTCACTACATAGAGATTATACAGTCACCACTAGAGGGAGCTCACTATATACAGATTACATAGACACCACTAGTAGGAGCTTACTACATACAGATTATACAACCACCGTTAGTGGGAGCTCAACACATACAGATTATACAGCCACCGCTAGAGGGAGATAGCTACATACAGATAAAACATCCACCACTAGAGGGAGCTCACTACATACAGATTATACAACCACCACTAGGGGGAGTTCACTACATACAGATTATACAGCCACCACTAGTAGGAGCTCACTGCATACAGATTATACAGCCTCCACTAGAGGGAGCTCACTAGCTACAGATACCACTAGAGGGAGCTCACTACATACAGATTATGCAGCCACCACCAGAGGGAGCTCACTAAATACAGATTATACAGCCACCACTAGGGGGAGCTCACTACATACACGTTATACATCACCACTAGAGGGAGCTCACCACATGCAGATTATACAACCACCACTAGAGGGAGCTCACTACATAGAGACTATTCAGTCACCACTAGAGGGAGCTCACTATATACAGATTATACAGCCACCATTAGTGGGAGCTCAACACATACAGATTATACAGCGACCACTAGGAGGATCTTGCTACATATAGATTAACCAGCCACCACTAGGGGGAACTCATTACATACAGATCATACAGCCACCACTAGAGGGAGCTCACTACATACAGATTATGTAGCCACCACTATAGGGAGCTCACTACACATAGATTATACAGCTACTAATTGAGGGAGCTCACTACATACAGATAAAACAGCCACCAATAGAGGGAGCTCACTACATACAGATTATACAGCCACCACTAAAGGGAGCTCACAACATACAGATTATACAGCTACCACTATAGGGAGCTCACTACATACAGATTATACAGCCACCACTAGGGGGCGCTCACTACATGCAGATTATACAGCCACCACTAGAGGGAGACCACTACATGCAGATCATATAGCCACCACTAGAGGGAGCTCATTACATACAGATTATACAGCCACCACTAGAGGGAGCTCACTACATACAGATTATACAGCCACTGCTAGAGGATGCTCACCACATTCAGATTATACAGCCACCACTAGAGCGAGCTCACTACATACAGATTATACAGCCATCACAAAAAGGGAGCTCACTAGCTACAGAATATACAGCTACCACTAGAGGGAGCTTGCCACATGCAGATTATACAACCACAAGTAGAGGGAGCTCACTGCATACAGATTATACAGCCACCACTACAGGGAGCTCACCACATGCAGATTATACAACCACAAGTAGAGGGAGCTCATTGCATACAGATTATACAACCGCAAGTAGAGGGAGCTCACCACATGTAGATTATACCGCCACCACTAGAGGGAGCTCACTACATACAGATTATACAGCTACCACTATAGGGAGCTCACTACATACAGATTATACAGCCACCACTAGGGGGCGTTCACTACATGCAGATTATACAGCCACCACTTGAGGGAGACCACTACATGCAGATCATATAGCCACCACTAGAGGGAGCTCATTACATACAGATTATACAGCCACCACTAGAGGGAGCTCACTACATACAGATTATACAGCCACTGCTAGAGGATGCTCACCACATTCAGATTATACAGCCACCACTAGAGCGAGCTCACTACATACAGATTATACAGCCATCACAAAAAGGGAGCTCACTAGCTACAGAATATACAGCTACCACTAGAGGGAGCTTGCCACATGCAGATTATACAACCACAAGTAGAGGGAGCTCACTGCATACAGATTATACAGCCACCACTACAGGGAGCTCACCACATGCAGATTATACAACCACAAGTAGAGGGAGCTCACTACATACAGATTATACAACCACCACTAGAGAGAGCTCACTACATACAGATTATACAATCACCACTAGAGGGAGCTCACTGCATACGTATTATACAGCCACCACTAGAGGGAGCTCACTAGCTACAGATTATACAGACACCACTAGAGGGAGCTCAATACATACAGATTATGCAGCCACCACAAGAGGGAGCTCAATACATAGAGATTATACAGTCACCACTAAAGGGAGCTCACTATATAGATATTATATAGACAACACTAGAGGGAGGTGACTACATACAGATTATACAACCACCACTAGAGGGAGTTTACTACATACAGATTATATAGCCACAACTAGAGGGAGATCCCTACATACAGATAAAACAGCCACCACTAGAGGGAGCTCACTACATACAGATTATACAGCCAACACTAGAGGGAGCTCACTATATACATATTATACAACCACCACTAGGGAGAGTTCACTACATACAGATTATACAGCCACCACTAGTAGGAGCTAACTACATACAGATTATTGAGCCCCCACTAGAGGGAGCTCAGTACATACAGATTATGCAGCCAACACAAGAGGGACCTTACTAAATACAGATTATACAACCACCACTACAGGGAGCTCACTACATAGAGATTATACAGTCACCACTAGAGGGAGCTCACTATATACAGATTATATAGACACCATTAGTGGGAGTTTACTACATACAGATTATACAGTCACCACTAGGGGGAGCTCAGTACATACAGATTATACAACCACCATTAGTGGGAGCTCAACATATACAGATTATATAGCCACCGCTAGAGGGAGATCGCTACATACAGATAAAACAGCCACCACTAGAGGGAGCTCACTACATACAGATTATACAACCACCACTAGGGGGAGTTCACTACATACAGATTATACAGCCACCACTAGTAGGAGCTCACTACATACAGATTATAAAGCCTCCACTAGAGGGAGCTCACTAGCTACAGATACCACTAGAGGGAGCTCACTACATACAGATTATGCAGCCACCACCAGAGGGAGCTCACTAAATACAGATTATACAGCCACCACTAGGGGGAGCTCACTACATACACGTTATACATCACCACTAGAGGGAGCTCACCACATGCAGATTATACAACCACCACTAGAGGGAGCTCACTACATAGAGACTATTCAGTCACCACTAGAGGGAGCTCACTATATACAGATTATACAGCCACCATTAGTGGGAGCTCAACACATTCAGATTATGTATACACCGCTAGAGGGAGATTGCTACATACAGATAAAACAGCCACCACTAGAGGGAGCTCAGTGAATACAGATTATACAGTGACCACTAGGAGGATCTTGTTACATATAGATTAACCAGCCACCACTAGAGGGAGCTCACTACATACAGATCATACAGCCACCACTAGAGGGAACTCACTACATACAGATTATGTAGCCACCACTATAGGGAGCTCACTACACATAGATTATACAGCTACTAATTGAGGGAGCTAACTACATACAGATAAAACAGCCACCAATAGAGGGAGCTCACTACATACAGATTATACAGCCACCACTAGAGGGAGCGCACAACATACAGATTATACAGCCACCACTAGAGGGAGCTCATTACATACAGATCATACAGCCACCACTAGAGGGAGCTCACTACATACAGATCATACAGCCACCACTAGAGGGAGCTCACTACATACAGATTATGTAGCCACCACTATAGGGAGCTCACTACATACAGATTATACAGCCACCACTAGGGGGCGCTCACTACATGCAGATTATACAGCCACCACTAGAGGGAGACCACTACATGCAGATCATATAGCCACCACTAGAGGGAGCTCATTACATACAGATTATACAGTCACCACTGGGGGAGCTCACTACATACAGATTATACAGCCACCACTAGAGGGAGCTCAGTACATACAGATTATACAGCCACCACTAGAGGGAGCTCACTACATACAGATTATACAGCCACCACTAGAGGGAGCTAACTACATACATATTATACAGCCACCACTAGAGGGAGTTTACTACATACAGATTATACAGCCACCAGTAAAGGGAGCTCACTACATACAGATTATACAGTCACCACTAGGGGGAGCTCACTACATACAGATTATACAGCCACCACTAGGGGGCGCTCACTACATGCAGATTATACAGCCACCACTAGAGGGAGACCACTACATGCAGATCATATAGCCACCACTAGAGGGAGCTCATTACATACAGATTATACAGTCACCACTGGGGGAGCTCACTACATACAGATTATACAGCCACCACTAGAGGGAGCTCAGTACATACAGATTATACAGCCACCACTAGAGGGAGCTCACTACATACAGATTATACAGCCACCACTAGAGGGAGCTAACTACATACATATTATACAGCCACCACTAGAGGGAGTTTACTACATACAGATTATACAGCCACCAGTAAAGGGAGCTCACTACATACAGATTATACAGTCACCACTAGGGGGAGCTCACTACATACAGATTTTACAGCCACCACTAGAGGGAGCTCTCTACATACAGATTATACAGCCACCACTAGAGGGAGCGCACAACATACAGATTATACAGCCACCACTAGAGGGAGCTCATTACATACAGATCATACAGCCACCACTACAGGGAGCTCACTACATACAGATCATACAGCCACCACTAGAGGGAGCTCACTACATACAGATTATGTAGCCACCACTATAGGGAGCTCACTACACATAGATTATACAGCTACTAATTGAGGGAGCTAACTACATACAGATAAAACAGCCACCAATAGAGGGAGCTCACTACATACAGATTATACAGCCACCACTATAGGGAGCTCACTACATACAGATTATACAGCCACCACTAGGGGGCGCTCACTACATGCAGATTATACAGCCACCACTAGAGGGAGACCACTACATGCAGATCATATAGCCACCACTAGAGGGAGCTCATTACATACAGATTATACAGTCACCACTAGGGGAGCTCACTACATACAGATTATACAGCCACCACTAGAGGGAGCTCATTACATACAGATTATACAGCCACCAGTAAAGGGAGCTCACTACATACAGATTATACAGTCACCACTAGGGGGAGCTCACTACATACAGTCATGGCCAATAGTTTTGAGAATGACACAATTATTATATTTTCACATGATCTGCTGCCCTCTGGTTTTTATGTGTGTTTGTCAGATGTTTTTATCACATACAGAAATATAATTGCAATCATATTATGAGTAACAAAAGCTTATATTGACAGTTAGAATGAGTTAATGCAGCAAGTCAATATTTGCAGTGTTGACCCTTCTTCTTCAGGACCTCTGCAATTCTCCCTGGCATGCTCTCAATCAACTTCTGGACCAAATCCTGACTGATAGCAGTCCATTCTTGCACAATCAATGCTTGCATTTTGTCAGAATTTGTAGGTTTTTGTTTGTCCACCGGTCTCTTGATGATTGACCACAACTTCTCAATGGGATTAAGATCTGGGGAGTTTCCAGGCCATGGACCCAAAATCTCTATGTTTTGTTCCCTGGGCCATTTAGTTATCACCTTTGCTTTATGGCAAGGTGCTCAATCATGCTGGAAAAGGCATTGTTGATCGCCAAACTGCTCTTGGACGGTTGGGAGAAGTTGCTCTCGGAGGACATTCTGGTACCATTCTTTATTCATGGCTGTGTTTTTAGGCAAGAATGTGAGAGAGCCGATTCCCTTGGCTGAGAAGCAACCCTACACATGAATGGTTTCAGGATGCTTTACAGTTGGCATGAGACAAGACTGGTGGTAGCGCTCACCTCGTCTTCTCCGAATAAGCTGTTTTCCAGATGTCCCAAACAATCGAAAAGGGGATTAATCAGAGAAAATGACTTTCCCCCAGTCCTCAGCAGTCCACTCCCTGTACCTTTTGAAGAATATCAGTCTGTCCCTGATGTTTTTTCTGGAGAGAAGTGGCTTCTTTGCTGCCCTCCTTGAGACCAGGCCTTGCTCCAAGAGTCTCCGCCTCACAGTGCGTGCAGATGCACTCACACCTGCCTGCTGCCATTCCTGAGCAAGCTCTGCACTGCTGGTAGCCCGATCCCACAGCTGAAACACTTTTAAGAGACGGTCCTGGCGCTTGCTGGTCTTTCTTGGGCGTCCTGGAGCCTTTTTTGCAACAATGGAACCTCTCTCCTTGAAGTTCTTGATGATGCGATAGATTGTTGCATGAGGTGCAATCTTTCTAGCTGCGATACTCTTCCCTGTTAGGCCATTTTTGTGCAGTGCAATGATGACTACACGTGTTTCTTTAGAGATAACCATGGTTAACAGAAGAGAAACAATGATGCAAAGCACCAGCCTCCTTTTAAAGTGTCCAGTGGTGTCATTCTTACTGAATCATGACAGATTGATCTCCAGCCCTGTCCTCATCAACACCCACACCTGTGTTAATGGAGCAATCACTGAAACGATGTTAGCTGGTCCTTTTAAGGCAGGGCTGCAATGATGTTGAAATGTGTTTTGGGGGATAAAGTTCATTTTCTAGGCAAATATTGACTTTGCAAGTAATTGCTGTTAAGCTGATCACTCTTTATAACATTCTGGAGTAAATGCAAATTGCCATTATAAAAACTGAAGCAGTAGACTTTGTAAAAATGAATATTTGTATCATTCTCAAAACTTTTGGCCATGACTGTACAGATTATACAGCCACCACTAAAGGGAGCTCACTATATACAGATTATACAGCCACCACTAGAGGGAGCTCACTACATACAGATTATACAGCCACCACTATAGGGATCTTACTACATACAGATTATACAGCCACCACTAGGAGGCACTCACTACATGCAGATTATACAGCCACCACGAGAGAGAGTTTACTACATACAGATTATACATTCACTACTAGAGGGAGATCACTACATACAGATTATACAGTCACCTCTAGAGGGAGCTCACTACATACAGATAATACAGCCACCACTAGAAGAAGCTCACTACATACAGATTATACAGCAACCACTAGAGGGAGCTCACTACATACAGATTATACAGCCACCACTAGGAGGCACTCAATACATGCAGATTATACATTCACTACTAGAGGGAGCTCACTACATACAGATTATACAGTCACCTCTAGAGGGACATCACTACATACAGATTATACAGTCACCACTAGGGGGAGCTTTCTACATACAGAATATACAGCCACCACTAGAGGGAGCTCACTATATACAGATTATACAGCCACCACTAGAGGGAGCTCACTACATACAGATTATACAGCCACCACTAGGGGGGCTCACTACATTCAGATTATACAGCTACCACTATAGGGATCTTACTACATACAGATTATATAGCCACCACTAGGAGGCACTCACTACATGCAGATTATACAGCCACCACTAGAGGGAGCTCACTACATACAGATTATATAGCCACCACTAGGAGGAGCTCACTACATACAGATTATATAGCCACCGCTAGAGGGAGCTCACTACATACAGATTATACAGCAACCACTAGAGGGAGCTCACTACATACAGATTATACAGCCACCACTAGGAGGCACTCACTACATGCAGATTATACAGCCACCTCTAGAGGGACATCACTACATACAGATTATACAGCCACCACTAGGGGGAGCTTTCTACATACAGAATATACAGCCACCACTAGAGGGAGCTCATTATATACTCATTATATACAGATTATAAAGCTACCACTAGAGGGAGCTCACTACATACAGATTATACAGTCACCACTAGGGGGAGCTCACTACATACAGATTATATAGCCACCACTAAAGGGAGCTCACTATATACAGATTATACAGCCACCACTAGAGGGAGCTCACTACATACAGATTATACAGCCACCACTAGAGGGAGTTTACTACATACAGATTATACATTCACTACTAGAGGGAGATCACTACATACAGATTATACAGTCACCTCTAGAGGGAGCTCACTACATACTGATTATACAGCCACCACTAGAGGGAGCTCACTACATACAGATAATACAGCCACCGCTAGAAGAAGCTCACTACATACAGATTATACAGCCACCACTAGAGGGAGCTCACTACATACAGATTATACAGCCACCACTAGGAGGCACTCACTACATGCAAATTATACAGCCACCACTAGAGGGAGTTTACTGCATACAGATTATACATTCACTACTAGAGGGAGCTCACTACATACAGATTATACAGTCACCTCTAGAGGGACATCACTACATACAGATTATACAGCCACCACTATGGGGAGTTCTCTACATACAGATTATACAGCTACCACTAGAGGGAGCTCACTACATACAGATTATATAGCCACCACTAGGGGGAGCTCACTACATACAGATTATACAGCCACCTCTAGAGGGAGCTCACTACATACAGATTATACAGTCACCACTAGGGGGGGCTTTCTACATACAGAATATACAGCCACCACTAGAGGGAGCTCATTATATACAGATTATAAAGCCACCACTAAAGGGAGCTCCCATATATCCCCTGTGCATGAGCAGTTTGCATTGGAAAAACAGATGTCTGAATGCACATATAGAAGGTATTGATCCAGCAAACACCTGCAGGGAGTTTTATTTCTTTAATTTTTATTTTTTTCATGACATCTCAGAAAATCTCTTTAATCATCAGATACATGTGTATATGTCGCTCTCAGAGCTGCACAGAACCCTTTATCTCTGGACTATGCGGTTTTGCTGTTTATGACGGTCTGTACTCGGCTGGCACAGGTTTCTTCTATACAGGTGATGATATAACTTTACACCCCAATAATCTGACGGGTGAGCTCCTCCTCTGCTCCCTGTATTGTCAGTCAACTGGCATTTTCCATCCTTTTTGATGTCCTCTGTGGGAATTACTGTTACTGTATTTAATGCAGAGAAGAGAAATCCCATTTTCTTCAAAGGACGATTCCAGAGAAAATTTTAAGATTTCTGAAAGTTATTATACGGAGTGAAGTGCAGACAATGGACCCCGGGATTTGCTGTCTGTTATCTGTAGCCTCTGGATTCCCATATCATTATACTACCCCTCTCGCATTCAGCCCTCCTCTCCTGAAATCCTCTGTGCTGCTGGGGATCCCTCCTTCTACTATGTAACTCTCATCCTATGATCTCCACAAGATCAGCACACTCCTCTCCTGAAATCCTCTGTGCTGCTGAGGACCCTGCTCCTTCCACTATGTAACTCTCATCCTGTGACCTCCACAAGATCAGCACACTCCTCTCCTGAAATCCTCTGTGCTGCTGGGACCCTGCTCCTTCCACTATGTAACTCTAAGCCTGTGACCTCCACAAGATCAGCACACTCCTCTCCTGAAATCCTCTGTGCTGCTGGGAGGACCCTGCTCCTTTCACTATGTAACCCTCAGCCTGTGACCTCCACAGGATCAGCACACTTCTCTCCTGAAATCCTCTGTGCTGCTGGGAGGACCCTGCTCCTTTCACTATGTAACCCTCAGACTGTGACCTCCACAAGATCAGCACACTCCTCTCCTGAAATCCTCTGTGCTGCTGGGAGGACCCTGCTCCTTTCACTATGTAACCCTCAGCCTGTGACCTCCACAGGATCAGCACACTCCTCTCCTGAAATCCTCTGTGCTGCTGGGAGGACCCTGCTCCTTTCACTATGTAACCCTCAGCCTGTGACCTCCACAGGATCAGCACACTTCTCTCCTGAAATCCTCTGTGCTGCTGGGAGGACCCTGCTCCTTCCACTATGTAACTCTCATCCTGTGACCTCCACAAGATCAGCACACTCCTCTCCTGAAATCCTCTGTGCTGCTGGGAGGACCCTGCTTCTTCCACTATGTAACTCTCAGCCTGTGACCTACACAAGATCAGCACACTTCTCTCCTGAAATCCTCTGTGCTGCTGGGACCCCGTTCCTTCTACTATTTATGTCTCAGTCTGTGACCTCAACCAGATTAGCATATCCCTCTCCTGAAATCCTATGTGCTGCTGGGAGGACCCTGCTCCTTCCACTGTGTAAGTCTCAGCCTTTGACCTCCACAAGATCAGCACACTCCTCTCCTGAAATCCTCTGTGCTGCTGAGGACCCTGCTCCTTCCACTATGTAACTCTCACCCTGTGACCTCCACAAGATCAGCACACTCCTCTCCTGAAATCCTCTGTGCTGCTGAGGACCCTGCTCCTTCCACTATGTAACTCTCATCCTGTGACCTCCACAAGATCAGCACACTCCTCTCCTGAAATCCTCTGTGCTGCTGGGACCCTGCTCCTTCCACTATGTAACTCTAAGCCTTTGACCTCCACAAGATCAGCACACTCCTCTCCTGAAATCCTCTGTGCTGCTGGGAGGACCCTGCTCCTTCCACTATGTAACTCTGACTATGTAACCTCTTCAAGATCAGCACACTCCTCTCCTGAAATCCTTTGTGCTGCTGGGAGGACCCTGCTCCTTCCACTATGTAACTCTCATCCAGTGACCTCTACAAGATCAGCACACTCCTCTCCTGAAATCCTCTGTGCTGCTGGGACCCTGCTCCTTCCACTATGTAGCTCTCAGCTTGTGACCTCCACAAGATCAGCACACTCCTCTCCTGAAATCCTCTGTGCTGCTGGTGAACCAGTTTCTCCCACTATGTAGCTCTCAGTCTGTGACCTCCTATACACACACTCCTTACCTCACATACCTTGTTCCTGGGCCAATCCTACTTATTCCTCTATGTAACTTTTACTCTCCTTAAATACTCTGTGCTGCAGAAAGAACCAATTCATGTTTTTGATTATTATTCTTTAAACTCCCCCATAAATCCCTCCCATGATGGGCCCGCCATCCTCTCTTTGGCACATTTTCCTCTTTTTCACATTTAGATAGAAAAGAATAGAATTGGTTTTGGTTTCTCTAATGGCAACTTTTAAAAAAAAGTAATAAAAAGAGAAAAAATGGCCGTAAAATGTAATTATCTCTACTCAAAGTGAAATGAAAGTGACCGGCATTGGCTCAGGTCTCGACAGAATAACACTGCGCTCTCTGACAATCTCCTAATGTCCCACGTGACGGCGCCAGCATCTACGTTTAATAAAACGGGTCATTGCACCGATTGGAAGGCACTCGGCTTAATCTCCGGATTGTAATCTGCTTTAATGCATCACATTAGGATGCTGTAATGGCCCGGCGACTTCTTCTCCAATGCGACTGTGACGCGTCTCCTGCTAATAAAGCGCGTCCTGTAAATGAGCTCATTACCTCGCCATCCACACAACCTGCGCATATTACATATTTAACTTCAGATCCGCCGTAATGACTCCAGGCTCGGTGTAAAGACTCTTGCAGGGCTTCATATTGGCCCTCATGGACGGCGGCTTCCCCTATGGACCAATTCCATCTCACAAACCAGTCCAACGAGGCCTTCCGATGAATAATTTAGCTGTTTTTAAATTTACTTCTTGCTGGTATCTTTCTATGCGCCATTATTAATAATTAAATTTGTGTTGGTTCTTAAAATGAGTTTCAGAACTGATCATTTCTTCATAGCGACCTCTAGAGCAGCGGTAGCACATCGCGTCCTGTGTATGATCTTTACATGAGATCCAGAGATACCAGAGGGAAGACTGGAATGGTGTCCAGGGCATCAGGACTCAGCGAGGATCAGCGACTCCAGCTTATCTGCCCTGTAAACTGGAGTCTAAGGGAGTCCAAAATCAACCGTGTGTCTCATAAGAGGCTCAAGCGTCTTTGCTTCTCATACTTTATACACCTCTGCGCTTGGTCAGATCACAAGCTCGACAAGACGTCAGTACATGAAGGGCTGATTTCACTTCCAGCAAGAACAAAATAATTATAAACTCCTGAAAAATCAAATAAATTGGTTCCTGTCCTTTATTTTCTGCAGGGATTGAGACTCCGTACAGGGGGAGGAGTCTGGACTGCAGATAACACTAGGGTAATTTGAGCTGGTCAAGGGTCCAGGTTTAGACTTTGTAGTTATGAGGCTAGCTACAAAAATGTTCTTATAGAACATCTGTTTCTACCACCTGGATGAACATCTGAAAAACAAAGGCATCATACTTCAAGATACTATGTAAAATAAAAAAAATTGAAAAACATTAAAATACATGGACGATTTAATAGCTAAGGTCTATGAGGTTAGTTTCCTCTAGCAGGAGGATGACATGTAACTATTGTTGTCCATAATAAATTAGTCTTCTCTTTGGGTCTTTAGTCTTGTCTAGTCTTCTCTTTGGGTCCTTATTCTTGTCTATTCTTCTCTTTGGGTCTTCAGTCTTGTCTGGTCTTCTCTTTGGGTCTTTAGTCTTGTGTTGTTGTCTCTTTGGGTCCTGATTCTCGTCTGGTCTTCTCTTTGGGTCTTCAGTCTTGTCTAGTCTTCTCTTTGGGTCTTCAGTCTTGTCTAGTCTTCTCTTTGGGTCCTCATTCATGTCTAGTCTTCTCCTTGGGTCTTCTGTCTTGTCTGGTCTTCTCTTTGGGTTCTCATTCTTGTCTGGTCTTCTCTTTGGGTCTTATCTGATCTTCTCTTTGGGTTTTCAGTCTTGTCTAGTCTTCTGTTTTGGGTCCTCCTTCTTGTCTGGACTTCTCTTTGGTTTTTCGGTCTTGTCTAGTATTCTATTTGGGTCCTCATTCTTGTCTAGTCTTTTCTTTGGGTCTTCAGTCTTGTCTGGTCTTCTCTTTGGGTCCTCCTTCTTGTCTGGACTTCTCTTTTGTTCTTCAGTCTTGTATAGTCTTCTATTTGGGTCCTCATTCTTGTCTAGTCTTCTCTTTTGGTCTTCAGTTCTGTCTGGTCTTCTCTTTGGGTCCTCATTCTTGTCTGGTCTTCTCTTTGGGTCTTGTCTGATCTTCTCTTTGGGTCTTCAGTCTTGTCTAGTCTTCTCTTTGGGTCCTCATTCTTGTCTAGTCTTCTCTTTGGGTCTTCAGTCTTGTCTGGTCTTCTCTTTTGGTCCTATGGACCCATTCCATCTCACAAACCAGTCCAACGAGGGTTTCCGATGAATAATTTAGCTGTTTTTAAATTTACTTCTCGCTGGCGTCTTTCTATGTGCCATTATTAATACTTAAATTTGCGTTGTTCTCAAAATGAGTTTCAGAACTGATCATTTCTTCATAGAGGTGTCTAGAGCTTCGGCAGAACATCGCATCCTCTGTACGGTCTTCACATGAGATCCAGAGATACCAGCGGGAAGACTGAGTGGTGTCCACAGCATCCAGACTAAGCGAGGTTCAGCGACTCCAGCTTATCTGCCCTGTATACTGGAGTCTAATGCAGACTGAAATCAACCTGGTGTCTCATAAGAAGCTCAAGCATCTTCCCTTCTCCATACTTGATATGCCTCTGAGCTCAACAAGACATCAGTACATGAAGGGCTGATTTCACTTCCAGCAAGAACAAAATAATTATAAACTCCTGAAAATTCATATAATTTGGTTCCTGTCCTTTATTTTCTTCAGGGATTGAGACTCCATACAGAGGGAGGAGTTTGGACTGCAAATAGCACTAGTGTAATTTTTGCTGGTCAAGGGTCCAAGTTTAGACTTTGTAGTTATGAGGCTAGCTAAAAAAATGTTCTTATAGAACATTTGTTTCTACCACCTGGATGAACATCTGAAAAACAAAGGCATCATAATTCAAGATACTATGTAAAATAAAAAAAAATTAAAAAACATTAAAATACATGGACAATTTAATAGCTAAGGTCTGTGAGGTTAGTTTCCTCTAGCAGGAGAATGACATGTAACTATTGTTGTCCATAATAAATTAGTCTTCTCTTTGGGTCTTTAGTCTTGTCTAGTCTTCTCCTTGGGTCCTTATTCTTGTCTATTCTTCTCTTTGGGTCTTCAGTCTTGTCTGGTCTTCTCTTTGGGTCTTCAGTCTTGTCTTGTCGTTTCTTTGGGTCCTCATTCTCGTCTGGTCTTCTCTTTGGGTCTTCAGTCTTGTCTAGTCTTCTCTTTAGGTCCTCATTCATGTCTAGTCTTCTCTTTGGGTCTTCTGTCTTGTCTGGTCTTCTCTTTGGGTTTTCATTCTTGCCTGGACTTCTCTTTGTGTCTTATGTGATCTTCTCTTTGCATTTTCAGTCTTGTCTAGTCTTCTCTTTGGGTCTTCTGTCTTGTCTGGTCTTCTCTTTGGGTTCTCATTCTTGTCTGGTCTTCTCTTTGGGTCTTATCTAGAGATGAGCGAGCACTAAAATGCTCGGGTGCTCGTTATTCGAGTCGAATTTTTCCCGATGCTCGGGTGCTCGTTTCGAATAACGAACCCCATTGAAGTCAATGGGAGACTCGAGGATTTTTTGCAGGGGACCAAGGCTCTGCCTAGGGAAGGCTGGGTGAAAACCTGGAAACCTCAGAAAATTATGGAAACACCACGGAAATGGACAGGAAACAGCAGGGGCAGCATGCATGGATGCCTCTGAGGCTGCCTAATCCCACCATTACCCCAAATTCTCAGGCAACAGCCTGGTGGTTACCCTCATGGCAATTGTGCTCACCCAGACCAAGAAAGGCGAGGCAAATACCCATCACATGTTAGGGAAGCACCCAACTAGGTGCAACGAAGGTCCATCACCTTCGTATATAAGTGTATTCTATAAAAAAAATAAAAATAAATGGGCCTGGTGTACTGAAACCCACAAACTTGTTCAGTCTGGTTTAATTTTGTGACGTACAGAAAGTGTCACCTGGACAGAATATACGGTTTGGAGTGAGTGTGCTGAACTGTGACACACAGAAAGGTTACACGCAGCTGTGTGAAATGGATTTGTATCACTCAGCTAAAACAACAAAAAAACTAATTTTTTTTCTATATTTTTTTTTGTATTTTTGTTTTTTTGGGAACGTGACGTCCAGAAACTATCGTAGAGCTAACTGACACCCTACTGACGGTAGCTATTTAGACTGCGACCCAGACAAATGTCGCACAGAGATTTTTGGGATCAAGCCGTACACGTGACAGGTAGCAAATGACTTGGTTGTATTCGGTGACATACAGAAAGTGTCACCTGGACAGAAAATAGTGAGTGTACTGAACTGTGACACACAGAATGGTTCCACACTGCTGTGTGCAATGGATTTGTATCACTGAGATATAACATAAAAAAAGGGGGTTATACATGGCGATAGCTGCACTACTAGTGCCAGCCAGCCAAGTGACAAAAAAAAAATGTCTTGTAGCCCTTAGAAGGGCTGTTGGGTTCTTTGTGGGTGATCCCTGCCTAACAGACAACTAAATGCAGGCCCTAACACTGTCCCTGAAAGGCAGCAGCTCTATCCCTAACGACATCCAGACGGCATCTGAGCCGAGCACCGCGGCCAGTCGGTAGTATATTCCAGGGTCACCTGATCAGGCCAGCCAACCCCTGCTATCGACATGTAAGGGCCCCACGTGATGCTGGGTGGTACGCAGAGTCCCCTGGCTTGTTATTGGCTGTGTTTTTAGGCACCAAAAAAGCACGATGCGGAAGTTGCCATTTCCTCGAGCATGGCGAGATACTCGTCCGAGCAGCGAGCACTTACGAGTACCCTAATACTCGAACAAGCACCAAGCTCGGACGAGCATGCTCGCTCATCTCTAGTCTTATCTGATTTTCTTTTTGGGTTTTCAGTCTTGTGTAGTCTTCTCTTTGGTCTTCATTCTTGTCTTGTCTTTTCTTTGAGTCCTCAATCTTGTCTAGTCTTCTCTTTGCGTCTTCAGTCTTGTCTGGTCCTCTCTTTGGGACTTCAGTCTTGTCTTGTCTTCTCTTTGGGTCCTCATTCTTGTCTTGTCTTCTCTTTGGGTCCCCATTCTTGTCTAGTCTTATCTTTGAGTCTTCGGTTTTGTCTAGTCTTCTCTTTGGGTCTTCAGTCTTGTCTTGTCTTCTCTTTGGGTCTTCATTCTTGTCTTGTCTTCTCTTTGGGTCCCCATTCTTGTCTAGTCTTATCTTTGAGTCTTCGGTTTT
Source organism: Rhinella marina (assembly GCA_900303285.1). Lineage (NCBI taxonomy): Eukaryota > Metazoa > Chordata > Amphibia > Anura > Bufonidae > Rhinella > Rhinella marina. Next base: position 19,159 of record ONZH01028486.1, read on the forward strand.
GTCTAGTCTTCTCTTTGGGTCTTCAGTCTTGTCTGGTCTTCTCTTTGGGTCTTCAGTCTTGTCTTGTCGTTTCTTTGGGTCCTCATTCTCGTCTGGTCTTCTCTTTGGGTCTTCAGTCTTGTCTAGTCTTCTCTTTAGGTCCTCATTCATGTCTAGTCTTCTCTTTGGGTCTTCTGTCTTGTCTGGTCTTCTCTTTGGGTTTTCATTCTTGCCTGGACTTCTCTTTGTGTCTTATGTGATCTTCTCTTTGCATTTTCAGTCTTGTCTAGTCTTCTCTTTGGGTCTTCTGTCTTGTCTGGTCTTCTCTTTGGGTTCTCATTCTTGTCTGGTCTTCTCTTTGGGTCTTATCTAGAGATGAGCGAGCACTAAAATGCTCGGGTGCTCGTTATTCGAGTCGAATTTTTCCCGATGCTCGGGTGCTCGTTTCGAATAACGAACCCCATTGAAGTCAATGGGAGACTCGAGGATTTTTTGCAGGGGACCAAGGCTCTGCCTAGGGAAGGCTGGGTGAAAACCTGGAAACCTCAGAAAATTATGGAAACACCACGGAAATGGACAGGAAACAGCAGGGGCAGCATGCATGGATGCCTCTGAGGCTGCCTAATCCCACCATTACCCCAAATTCTCAGGCAACAGCCTGGTGGTTACCCTCATGGCAATTGTGCTCACCCAGACCAAGAAAGGCGAGGCAAATACCCATCACATGTTAGGGAAGCACCCAACTAGGTGCAACGAAGGTCCATCACCTTCGTATATAAGTGTATTCTATAAAAAAAATAAAAATAAATGGGCCTGGTGTACTGAAACCCACAAACTTGTTCAGTCTGGTTTAATTTTGTGACGTACAGAAAGTGTCACCTGGACAGAATATACGGTTTGGAGTGAGTGTGCTGAACTGTGACACACAGAAAGGTTACACGCAGCTGTGTGAAATGGATTTGTATCACTCAGCTAAAACAACAAAAAAACTAATTTTTTTTCTATATTTTTTTTGTATTTTTGTTTTTTTGGGAACGTGACGTGCAGAAACTATCGTAGAGCTAACTGACACCCTACTGACGGTAGCTATTTAGACTGCGACCCAGACAAATGTCGCACAGAGATTTTTGGGATCAAGCCGTACACGTGACAGGTAGCAAATGACTTGGTTGTATTCGGTGACATACAGAAAGTGTCACCTGGACAGAAAATAGTGAGTGTACTGAACTGTGACACACAGAATGGTTCCACACTGCTGTGTGCAATGGATTTGTATCACTGAGATATAACATAAAAAAGGGGGTTATACATGGCGATAGCTGCACTACTAGTGCCAGCCAGCCAAGTGACAAAAAAAAAAATGTCTTGTAGCCCTTAGAAGGGCTGTTGGGTTCTTTGTGGGTGATCCCTGCCTAACAGACAACTAAATGCAGGCCCTAACACTGTCCCTGAAAGGCAGCAGCTCTATCCCTAACGACATCCAGACGGCATCTGAGCCGAGCACCGCGGCCAGTCGGTAGTATATTCCAGGGTCACCTGATCAGGCCAGCCAACCCCTGCTATCGACATGTAAGGGCCCCACGTGATGCTGGGTGGTACGCAGAGTCCCCTGGCTTGTTATTGGCTGTGTTTTTAGGCACCAAAAAAGCACGATGCGGAAGTTGCCATTTCCTCGAGCATGGCGAGATACTCGTCCGAGCAGCGAGCACTTACGAGTACCCTAATACTCGAACGAGCACCAAGCTCGGACGAGCATGCTCGCTCATCTCTAGTCTTATCTGATTTTCTCTTTGGGTTTTCAGTCTTGTGTAGTCTTCTCTTTGGTCTTCATTCTTGTCTTGTCTTTTCTTTGAGTCCTCAATCTTGTCTAGTCTTCTCTTTGCGTCTTCAGTCTTGTCTGGTCCTCTCTTTGGGACTTCAGTCTTGTCTTGTCTTCTCTTTGGGTCCTCATTCTTGTCTTGTCTTCTCTTTGGGTCCCCATTCTTGTCTAGTCTTTTCTTTGAGTCTTCGGTTTTGTCTAGTCTTCTCTTTGGGTCTTCAGTCTTGTCTTGTCTTCTCTTTGGGTCTTCATTCTTGTCTTGTCTTCTCTTTGGGTCCCCATTCTTGTCTAGTCTTATCTTTGAGTCTTCGGTTTTGTCTAGTCTTCTCTTTGGGTCTTCAGTCTTGTCTTGTCTTCTCTTTGGGTCTTCATTCTTGTCTAGTCTTCTCTTTGGGTCCTCGTTTTTGTCTGATCCTCTCTTTTGGTCCTCATTCTTGTCCGGTCTTCTCTTTGGGTCTTGTCTGGTCTTTTTTGAGCCATCTGGTGTGGCGTTAAAAACGGTAATATGCTAGGCAATATGGCCTTTTGAGTTAAAAAAAACACCTCATCCACTTGCTTGAAAAAGATCTGCTGTGAGTTTTTTGTCCGTTCTTTCTAAGATAACTCTATCCGCCATTTTACCACAAAGCATGAGGAAATTTGGCTTTGTGGCAAATTAAATTTTTCCTAAACTTCTTATCGAATTCCACTTCGGATGTTACAATTCGCTCAATGCTATTTATAATTTCTGAGATAAACTATATCCTTCTATTGAACATCTATGGCTTGGCTCCAGATCCTGGATCACTGGTACTGAGTAGCTGGCCATTTAGCCTCTTAGATACCATGTCAAATAGCAACAATGGCATCTGAGTAGTTGGACAGAGGGCAGTGATCTGATCTCTGGGTTCAGTTTACTTGCTATAGCTGTGAGGATCTAAAAGTGCTCCCCACATGTAACAGCTTAATTATGGTTTTTGGAAGTCATGGATGGAAAACAATAGAGATGAGCGAGCACTAAAATGCTCGGGTGCTCGTTATTCGAGACGAACTTTTCCCGATGCTCGGGTGCTCGTTTCGAGTAACGAAACCCATTGAAGTCAATGGGAGATGCCAGCATTTTTTGCAGGGGACCAAGGCTCTGCCTTGGGAAGGCTGGGTGAAAACCTGGAAACCTCAGAAAATGATGGAAATGGACAGGAAACAGCAGGGGCAGCATGCATGGATGCCTCTGAGGCTGCCTAATCCCACCATACCCCAAATTCTCAGGCAACAGCCTGGTGGTTACCCTCATGGCAATTGTGCTCACCCAGACCAAGAAAGGCGAGGCAAATACCCATCACATGTTAGGGAAGCACCCAACTAGGTGCAAAGAAAAATTGTTTAGAGAGAGGGCCTGTAGGTGGACCTCCAGAAAAATTGTTTAGAGAGAGGGCCTGTAGGTGGACCTCAGGAAAAATTGTTTGGAGAGAGGGCCTGTAGGTGGACCTCCGGAAAAATTGTTTACAGAGAGGGCCTGGCCTGTAGGTGGACCTCCGGAAAAATTGTGGTAAAAGAGTGCCAGTTGGACCTCTAAAAAATTGCGTTTTTTGGGTCAGTGTTAGGCAAAGACGACAAGGAGGAGGAGGAGTAGGAGGAATAGAGAAGAGGAATCGGATACATAAGTAATGTTAATCTTTAGCTGCTTTCCCCCAGAGGAGATTTGAATTCCAGTGAAATCCAGGCTTTGTTCTTTTTAATAAGCGTCAGCCTGTCAGCGCTGTCAGTTGACAGGCGTGTACGCTTATCGGTGATGACGCCACCAGCTGCACTGAATACCCGCTCTGACAGCACGCTAGCGGCAGGGCAGGCCAGCACCTCCAAGGCATACAGTGCCAGTTCAGGCCACGTGTCCAGCTTTGAAACCCAGTAGTTGTATGGAGCAGAGTGATCGCTACGGACGTTGGTATGGTCAGCTAGGTACTCCCTCACCATCTTTCTGTACAGCTCCCCCCCTACTCTGCCTAGACTGGGGACAGGTGACAGTGTCTTGCTGGGGTGACATAAAACTGGCAAAGGTCTTGGAGAGCGTTCCCCTGCCAGTGCTGGACAAGCTGCCTGCTCGGCTCCTCTCCCCCGCTACTTGGCCCACAGAACCATGCCCTCTGCCGCTAGCAGCGTCAGATGGGAAGAATTGTTTCAGCTTGTGCACCAGGGCCTGTTGATATCTATTCACTCTCATACTCCTTTCCTCTGCAGGGATGAGAGTGGAAAGGTTCTGCTTGTACCGTGGGTCCAGGAGAGTGAACACCCAGTAATCGGTGTTTGAAAAAATGCTTCTAACGCGAGGGTCACGGGATAGGCAGCCTAACATGAAGTCTGCCATGTGTGCCAGAGTCCCAACACGTAAGAATTCCCTCTCCTCACTGGCCTGAACCTCCATTTCCTCCTCCTCCTCCTCCTCCTCCAAGTCCTCCTCTTCAGCCCATACACGCTCAAGAGTTAAGGACTGAGCACTGGTACCCTCTACTGTCTCGCCAAAAATTCTCCTCCTCTTCCTCCTCATCCTCATCGCCCTCCTCCGATACGCGCTGAGAAACAGACCGGAGGGTGCTCTGGCTATCAAGCGACGTATCTTCCTCCACCGTCACTTGTGACAAGCACAAAGCATCCGACTTGATGCTGAGCAGTGAGTTTTTCAACAGGCAAAGCAGGGGGATGGTGAGGCTGATAATGGCGGCATCGCCGCTGACCATCTGTGTTGACTCCTCAAAGTTGCTCAACACCGGGCAGATATCAGACATCCACGTCCACTCCTCATTGTAGACTTGAGGAATCTGACTGACCTGACTACCAGTTCTGGTGGAAGATGACATCTGGCAGTCTACAATCGCTCTGCGCTGCTGGTAAACTCTGGATAACATGTTTAATGTCGAATTCCATCTCGTGGGCACGTCGCACAACAGTCGGTGAGCGGGCAGTTGTAGGCGGCGCTGCGCTGCCCTGAGAGTGGCAGCATCTGTGCTCGACTTGCGGAAATGCGCACAGATGCGGCGCACCTTGGTGAGCAAATCAGACAGATTGGGGTATGTCTTGAGGAACCGCTGAACTATTAGATTGAACACGTGGGCCAGGCATGGCACATGTGTCAGTCTGCCGAGTTGCAGAGCCGCCACCAGGTTACGCCCGTTGTCACACACAACCATGCCTGGCTTGAGGTTCAGCGGTGCCAGCCACAGATTGGTCTGCGCCGTGATGCCCTGTAACAGCTCTTGGGCGGTGTGCCTTTTGTCACCTAAGCTCAGCAGTTTGAGCACCGCCTGCTGGCGCTTACCCACGGCACTGCTGCTGTACCTAGAGCTACCGACTGAAGGCGCCATGCCCAAGGATGGTAATTCTGAGGAGGAGGAGGGGTCGGAAAAGGAGGCATAGTACGTCTGAGAGACCGTGACCAAGGTAGGCCCCGCAATCCTCGGTGTGGGCACTACATGAGCGGCCCCAGGGTCAGACTCGGTCCCAGCCTCCACCAAGTTAACCTAATGTGCCGTCAGTGATATATAGTGTCCCTGCCCGGAAGCACTTGTCTACGTGTCCGTGGTTAGGTGAACCTTCTCAGAAACAGCGTTGGTCAGGGCATGGATGATGTTCTGTGACACGTGCTGGTGTAGGGCTGGGACAGCACATCGGGAAAAATAGTGGCGGCTGGGGACCGAATACCGAGGGGCAGCCACCGCCATGAGATTGCGAAAGGCCTCGGTCTCTACCAGCCTATAGGGCAGCATCTCCAGGCTCAGCAATTTGGAGATGTGGACGTTGAGGGCTTGGGCATGTGGGTGGGTAGAACTGTATTTCCTCTTGTGCTCCAGCGTCTGCTGTAAAGACAGCTGAACACTGCGCTGGGACACATTGGTGGACGCTGTGGAGGATCGTGGAGGCGAAGGTGTGGTTTTCCGGCAGGAGGCACTCGTGCCGGGGTCCTGGGCAGGGGGTTGACTAGCAGAGGCAGCGAGTGACACAGGGGAAGGAGCAGTGGTGTGACTCGCAGGAGGTGGTGAACGGCCTTGGTTCCATTGAGTGGGGTGTTTAGCACTCATATGCCTGCGCATGCTGGTGGTGGTTAGGCTAGTAGTGGTGGCACCCCTGCTGATCCTGGTGTGGCACAGGTTGCACACCATAGTACGTCGGTCATCCTCACTTTCTTTAAAGAACCTCCAGACTTGAGAACATCTAAGCCTCGCCACGGGAGCTTAACTACGTGAAACAGTTGCTGCTGATGCACCAGCTCTGGTCCTGCTTCTCCCTCTGGCCACACCACTGCCTCTTCCAACCTGTTCTGGTGCAGCACTCGCCTCCGCCTCAGAAGCACTGTCTTCACTCGGCATATCAACCCAGCTTGGGTCAGTCACCTCGTCATCCTCCGATTCCTCAGTCTGCTCCCCCCTCAGACTTCCTGCCCTGAAAACAACTTCACCACTGTCTGACAACCATGTCTCCTCATCGTCCGACACCTCTTTACAAACTTCTTCCCCTAAGTCAACATTGTCATCATCATCATCATCACTCACAGATTGCGACAGTTGGAAAACTTGGGCATCGGGAACGAGGTCAGCAGCAACCTGAGAAGTGGTTTGTGACTCTGGGAAGGGTCCAGAAAACAGTTCCTCAGAGTATGCCGGATCGCATTCCAAATTTTTCTGGGAGGGGGCAGACTGGGGGGAAGGAGGTTGAGGTGGAGGAGCCAGACGAGTGCTCTCTTGGGTAATGTGGGTGGACTGCGTGGAAGACTGACTGTTGGACAAATTACTTGAAGCATTGTCCGCAATCCACGACATCAGCTGTTCACACTGTTGTGGTTTCAACAGTCCTCTACCACGTGTCCCTGTAAGTTGAGACGTGAAGCTAGGGAGTGTAGCTCTGCGGCGTTCCACAGCTCCCTCATCAGCAGGTACTGTCTCACCCTGCCCAGGACCATGGCCTTTGCCCCCTACAGTAATTGAATGCCCTCGCCCTCGTCCTCGACCCTTAGCCCTGGGGTTCAACATTTTCTGTATATGTGTATTATGTAAGTGTATTATATAAAAAATAAAAAATAAATGGGCCTGCTGTACTGAAACCCACAAACTTGTTCAATCTGAACAAGAAAATATATAGGTGGATAAGTTAGAGCAAAATTACATATGTTATTACGTACCGTGCAGTATGGAGCAATTACACTGAAACTATTAGATTAGGTAGACTTGGTCTGCTTAAGTGCAACCGAGACAAATGTTGCACAGAGATTTTTGTAATGTAGCTGTATCAGTGAGAGCAAAAGACCTTTTTTAATTAAGTGACGTACAGAATGTGTCACCTGGACAGAAAATACGGATTGTGGTTTGTGGTGAGTGGACAGCTGAACTGTGACACACAGAATGGTTCCACACTGCTGTATGAAATGGATTTGTATCACTGAGATAAAACAACAAAAAAACTATTTTTTTATATTTTTTTTATATATATATTTTTTTTAACGTGACGTGCAGAAACGATCAGAGAGCAAACTCAGCCCCTGCTGACTGTGGCTATTTTGACTGCAACCCAGACAAATGTCGCACAGAGATTTTTGTAATGTAGCTATATCAGTGAAAGCAAAAACCGTATTTGATTACGTGACGTACAGTATGGGTCACCTGGACAGAAAATACGGATTGTGGTTTGTGGTGAGTGGACAGCTGAACTGTGACACACAGAATGGTTCCACACTGCTGTGTGAAATGGATTTGTATCACTGAGATATAACAATAAAAAAAAAGTGTTATATATGGCGATAGCTGCACTACTAGTGCCAGCCAGCCAAGCCAGGAGACAAAAAAAAATTTCTTGTAGCCCTTAGAAGGGCTGTTGGGTTCTTTGTGGGTGATCCCTGCCTAACAGAGAACTAAATGCAGGCCCTAACACTCTCCCTGAAAGGCAGCAGCTCTATCCCTAACGACATCCAGACGGCATCTGAGCCGAGCACCGCGGCCAGTCACTAGTATATTCCAGGGTCACCTGATCAGGCCAGCCAACCCCTGCTATCGACATGTAAGGGCCCCACGTGATGCTGGGTGTACTGCAGAGTCTCCTGGCTTGTGATTGGCTGAGTTTATAGGCGCCAAAAATTCAAAATGCGGGAGATGCCATTTCCTCGAGCATGGCGAGATACTTGTCCGAGCAGCGAGCACTTACGAGTACCCTAATACTCGAACGAGCACCAAGCTCGGACGACTATGCTCGCTCATCTCTAGAAAACAAACTTGCCATGTCGTGTAGGCTAAAATAGTCCTCACCTTTAAGGGGATAAAAATCTCCTCTTGCTGTCATTGTCTAGGAGCCTCCATTGTATACATCTAATAGATGAGAATCTGTCCGGATCTTGTGATGAACACATCCATGATACAACTGAAATGTGTAATCCCAGACTGAGCCACATCCACTGGTGGTGGGCAATGGGCATGTTTACATGACCACACTAAAAATCACCAGTCATTTGAGGTGAAAAACATGTAGTTTGGGTTTTTCAAATGCTTTTTTGCAATGCAAAAGGTGAGACCCACAAAAATCTACAGCAAAATGTGCAGCAAAATCTTGAGGAGCATGAAACCTGTTGGTTCTTCCACGCATTTCGGGTCTTGAGCAGCGACGCTTGGCTCTAAGTGTTTAATAATAATTAATGGTTTGGGATTTGCTGGCGGATCCCACTGATATAAATCATGAGACGATGGCGGATGACGCCACAACCAAAATAAACATGGATCCTCTCTGGACGAGGCGGCGGCGCACTCATCATTAACAGTCCGCAGCTGCTAACGTAATTATCACTGGAATGGAATAATCCGGCGCAGCTCTGTGTCCCACCATCAAAAGTAATGACAACAATTACACCGCCGAGGCTACCACTAATAATTTACAGATTAAAATGAAATGAAGTGTTTTGTGTTTCCGTTTACTGCCAAATCCGGAATATTATCAACGCCACTCGACTCCTGTAATTGTTGATGCGCTGAAATTGGCGACTAAAGCACTAAAGGTTTATCTCCACGTAATACGGCCAAAATATATGCAGTTCAGCTTTTGACAACACTTTACAGGTTAAGCCTCCATAAAAAGCTCAATAACTGTGCGTGTTATTTGCTTTACAGAGGATGAGTTATTTTGTGTCATCTTCTCCATTCACATCCAGAGCTGCATCCAATGTTCTGAGTCCTGTCCTTAAAAAATGACAGAAAGTTAGATGTGATCGGTGTGCAGGATATGATGTATCTACAATACACTACAGATATCTACACTACAAATACACAAACAGTAAATGAGACTGATAATAATAATAGTAATAATAATACAATGTAACTATCAATGTACAATGCAGATAATGGTCAGACTTGCATTATGAAGCCCCTGCATCCACGTCCCATTTATGATACAGTGCTAGCATTGTCATATGTGGCCAGTACCAGGGTCATCTTGTGACTTCTACCCCAGCACCTCCTGCAGTGCAACCCTTTGATAAGCACCACCCATGAGTAGGGATGAGCAAACCTGAACAGCAAAGTTTGGGTTCATACTGAACTTTGCAAGTTCGGGTACCTGGACCTAAACCCGCACTGAAGTTCAGGTTTGGTGTTCGGGTCATTTTATTATTTTCCGTTATAACATGGTTATAGCATAAAATAATAATTGAAGCATGCAAAAGAATCTTTGCAGGTCCTTCTGTCTTCATTCAGCAGAACCTACGATGTGTGCGATGATGTCACCTTCGGTTGAGCGCAGTGACATCATTGCAGGTCCTTTTGCAGGTCCTGCTGAAAGAACATAGAAAACACTGCGGCAGCGCCATCAAGTGGATGTCGTAAGTTTTTTTTAACCCCTAAATGGCCATATTCTTTTGCATTCTGTCTTAAGAATGCTGTTATTTTCTGCTATAACCATGTTATAACGGAAAATAATTAAGTGAAGTTCGGGCCCTCATTGACTTCAATGGGATCTGGGTTCAGGGTCAAGTTCGAGTCCCAAACCTGAATTTTGACCTGAAGTTTGGCTGAACCCGGCAAACCTGATCTTCCATGGGTTCGCTCATCCCTACCCATGAGGTATAATTATTATGTCAACCCGTGAATATCAGCCTTAAAAATGGTAATGCACGGAGCAGAGGGGGGAACTAGACCTTGGCCTTACATATCCATAGATTTAGCCAAAGTACAAAAATGCTAAATTCTAGCAATCAGGCCACTGTTAAACACATCAGGGGAATTCTGCAGGCTTCAGCGCCAGCTATCTGGCTTAGAAAAATCACAAACTTAAGAACAAACTTACTTTTTGCTGATTGATGCAGCCTTGAACACTTTTCTAAAAACTGGGAAATGCTTGGACAGAGAGGGTTGGACATGATTAGAGGGTCGGGTCCTGACAAATGTAACATTACTTATGTCACAAAACTGCATAAATTACACATGAAATCTCCACCAGCTGATGTACAGGGTGAGCCATTTATATGGATACACCTAAATAAAATGGGAATGGATGGTGATATTAACTTCCTGTTTGTGGCACATTAGTATATGGGAGGGGGGAACTTTTTAAGAAAGAATAACTCATGAAAGAATAAAGTTACAAAGTTAAAATTTTCTTGTGAAATTCTCAATAAGTTTGATGTGTCACATGACCCTCTTCCTATTGGAAAAAATAAAGTTGGATCCAAAATGGCCGACTTCAAAATGGCCACCATGGTCACCACCCCTCTTGAAAAGTTTTCCCCATCCCATATACTAATGCGCCACAAACAGGAAGTTAATATCACCAATAGAGATGAGCGAGCACTAAAATGCTCGGGTGCTCGTTATTCGAGACGAACTTTTCCCGATGCTCGGGTGCTCGTTTCGAATAACGAACCCCATTGAAGTCAATGGGAGACTCGAGCATTTTTGCGGGGGACCAAGGCTCTGCCTAGGGAAGGCTGGGTGAAAACCTGGAAACCTCAGAAAATGATGGAAACACCATGGAAATGGACAGGAAACAGCAGGGGCAGCATGCATGGATGCCTCTGAGGCTGCCTAATCCCACCATTACCCCAAATTCTCAGGCAACAGCCTGGTGGTTACCCTCATGGCAATTGTGCTCACCCAGACCAAGAAAGGCGAGGCAAATACCCATCACATGTTAGGGAAGCACCCAACTAGGTGCAACGAAGGTCCATCACCGCCTGCAGGTGACACCACTGCTCATGCTGGCACTGCAGCTGACATCAAGTTTAGTATCTGTTCTTATCAGTTGCTGTGCCTGCTGGTGGTATAGTGGTGAGCATAGCTGCTTCCCAAGCAGTTGATCCGGGTTCGATTCCCATCTATCGCAGGAGGCAATTCAGAATCAGTACAATATCTAATACGTCCCCCTACCCGGGAAAATTGTTTGGAGAGAGGGCTTGTAGGTGGGGTGGAGGAGGTTTCGCTGGAAGAGCCAGAGGAGTGCCCCCTGGGCTACCGTGTGTGGTGGTGACAACAGCCGGAATGGATTTGGAAAAACTGTTGCTTTAACCCGTATGGTATCGATTCTTCTCAGTTTAATACCGTATACGTCCCCTATCTTGGGACCCTATATTTAATGGATATTTCGAACACGGAAAACGGAAAAAGAGCTTGCTCTGGCCAGGGGAGTGTCTTTCCCACTGCAGCTAAGGGGAGTGTCCATGCTCTGCCTATCACAGGTCATGAGGCAGATAAAAGAAGAACAAAAACAAACATGAGTACAACTTCTAATACGTCCCCTATCCGGCTAAATTGTTTGTAGAGTGGGCCTGTAGGTGGGGGGCAGGCTGGGGCAAGGAGGTTTCGCTGGAAGAGCCAGAGGAGTGACCCCTGGGCTAGCGTGTGTGGTGGTGACAACAGCCGGATGTATTTAGAATGACGACGCAGGACCCCAACTTAAAAATTTAGCATCAACCAGTACAGTCGTAAATTATGAGCTTGATCAAGTGTGGTATGTCTTCTATGTATACTACTCAGTTTAATACCGTATATGGCAGCTATCCGGAAAAATAGTTTGGAGAGAGAGAGAGAAAGATAGGACAAAGAAGTAAATTGTTTGGAGAGAGGGCCTGTAGGTGGAACTCCGGAAAAATTGTTTGGACAGAGGGCCTGTAGGTGGAACTCCGGAAAAATTGTTTGAATAGAGGGCCTGTAGGTGGACCTCTGGAAAAATTGTTTGAATAGAGGGCCTGTAGGTGGACCTCTGGAAAAATTGTTGGAATAGAGGGCCTGTAGGGGGCCCTCCTGAAAAATTGTGCTAAAAGAGTGCCAATTGGACCTCTAAAAAATGGCGTTTTTTGGGTCAGCGTTAGGCAAAGACGATATGGAGGAGGAGGAGGAGTAGAGAAGAGGAATCAGATACATAAGTTATTTAAATCTTTAGCTACTTTCCCCCGGAGGAGATTTGAATTCCGGTGAAATCCAGGCTTTGTTCATTTTAATAAGCGTCAGCCTGTCCGCGCTGTCAGTTGACAGGCGTGTACGCTTATCGGTGATGACGCCACCAGCTGCACTGAATACCCGCTCTGACAGCACGCTAGCGGCAGGGCAGGCCAGCACCTCCAAGGCGTACAGCGCCAGTTCAGGCCACGTGTCCAGCTTTGAAACCCAGTAGTTGTATGGAGCAGAGTGATCGCTACGGACGTTGGTATGGTCAGCGAGGTACTCCCTCACCATCTTTCTGTACAGCTCCCCCCTACTCTGCCTAGACTGGGGACAGGTGACAGTGTCTTGCTGGGGTGACATAAAACTGGCAAAGGCCCTGGAGAGTGTTCCCCTGCCAGTGCTGGACAAGCTGCCTGCTCGCCTCCTCTCCCCCGCTACTTGGCCCACAGAACCATGCCCTCTGCCGCTAGCGGTGTCAGATAGGAAGGATTGTTTCAGCTTGTGCACCAGGGCCTGTTGATACCTATTCACTCTCATACTCCTTTCCTCTGCAGGGATGAGAGTGGAAAGGTTCTGCTTGTACCGTGGGTCCAGGAGAGTGAACACCCAGTAATCGGTGTTGGAAAAAATTCTTCTAACGCGAGGGTCACGGGATAGGCAGCCTAACATGAAGTCTGCCATGTGCGCCAGAGTCCCAACACGCAAGAATTCCCTCTCCTCACTGACCTGACTCTCCATTTCCTTCTCCTCCTCCTCCTCCAAGTCCTCCTCTTCAGCCCATACACGCTCAAGAGGACTGAGCACTGGTACCCTCTACTGTCTCGCCAACATTCTCCTCCTCTTCCTCCTCATCCTCATCCCCCTCCTCCGATACGCGCTGAGAAACAGACCGGAGGGTGCTCTGGCTATCAAGTGACGTATCTTCCTCCACCGTCTCTTGTGACAAGCGCAAAGCATCCGACTTGATGCTGAGCAGTGAGTTTTTCAACAGGCAAAGCAGCGGGATGGTGAGACTGATAATGGCGGCATCGCCGCTGACCATCTGTGTTGACTCCTCAAAGTTGCTCAACACCTGTCAGATATCAGACATCCACGTCCACTCCTCATTGTAGACTTGAGGAATCTGACTGACCTGACTACCAGTTCTGGTGGAAGATGACATCTGGCAGTCTACAATCGCTCTGCGCTGCTTGTAAACTCTGGATAACATGTTTAATGTGGAATTCCATCTCGTGGGCACGTCGCACAACAGTCGGTGAGCGGGCAGTTGTAGGCGGCGCTGCGCTGCCCTGAGAGTGGCAGCATCTGTGCTCGACTTGCGGAAATGCGCACAGATGCGGCGCACCTTGGTGAGCAAATCACACAGATTGGGGTATGTCTTGAGGAACTGCTGAACTATTAGATTGAACACGTGGGCCAGGCATGGCATATGTGTCAGTCTGCCGAGTTGCAGAGCCACCACCAGGTTATGCCCGTTGTCACACACAACCATGCCTGGCTTGAGGTTCAGCGGTGCCAGCCACACATCGGTCTGCGCCGTGATGCCCTGTAACAGCTCTTGGGCGGTGTGCCTTTTGTCACCTAAGCTCAGCAGTTTGAGTACCGCCTGCTGGCGCTTACCCACGGCACTGCTGCTGCGCCTAGAGCTACCGACTGAAGGCGCCGTGCCCACGGATGGTAATTCAGTGGAGGAGGAGGGGTCGGAGGAGGAGGAGGAGGCATAGTACGTCTGAGAGACCGTGATCGAGGTAGGCCCCGCAATCCTCGGTGTGGGCAGTACATGAGCGGCCCCAGGGTCATTCTCGGTCCCAGCCTCCATCAAGTTAACCCAATGTGCCGTCAGTGAGATATAGTGTCCCTGCCCGGCAGCACTTGTCCACGTGTCCGTGGTTAGGTGGACCTTCTCAGAAACAGCGTTGGTCAGGGCACGGATGATGTTCTCTGACACGTGCTGGTGTAGGGCTGGGACGGCACATCGGGAAAAATAGTGGCGGCGGGGGACGGAATAACGAGGGGCAGCCACCGCCATGAGATTTCGAAAGGCCTCGGTCTCTACCAGCCTATAGGGCAGCATCTCCAGGCTAAGCAATTTGGAGATGTGGACGTTGAGGGCTTGGGCATGTGGGTGGGTGGAACTGTATTTCCTCTTGTGCTCCAGCGTCTGCTGTAAAGACAGCTGAACGCTGCGCTGGGACACGTTGGTGGACGCTGTGGAGGATCGTGGAGGCGAAGGTGTGGTTTTCCGGCGGGAGGCGCTCGTGCCGGGGTCCTGGGCAGGGGGTTGACTAGCAGAGGCAGCGAGTGACGCGGGGGGTTGACTAGCAGAGGCAGCGAGTGACACAGGGGAAGGAGCAGTGGTGTGACCCGCAGGAGGTGGTGAACGGCCTTGGTTCCATTGAGTGGGGTGTTTAGCACTCATATGCCTGCGCATGCTGGTGGTGGTTAGGCTAGTAGTGGTGGCACCCCTGCTGATCCTGGTGTGGCACAGGTTGCACACCACAGTCCGTCGGTCATCCTCACTTTCTTTAAAGAACCTCCAGACTTGCGAACATCTAGGCCTCGCCACGGGAGCTTCACTACGTGAAACAGTTGCTGCTGATGCACCAGCTCTGGCCCTGCTTCTCCCTCTGGCCACACCACTGCCTCTTACAACCTGTGGGTCAGTCAGTCACCTCGTCATCCTCCGATTCCTCAGTCTGCTCCCCCCTCGGAATTCCTCCCCTAACAACAATTTCACCACTGTCTGACAACCGTGTCTCCTCATCGTCTGACACCTCTTTACATACTTCTTCCACTAACTCAACATTGTCATCATCATCACCCACAGACTGCGACAGTTGGAAAACTTGGGCATCGGGAACGAGGTCAGCAGCAACCTGAGAAGTGGTTTGTGACTCTGGGAAGGGTCCAGAAAACAGTTCCTGAGAGTATGCCGGATCACATTCCAAATTTTCCTGGGAGGGGGCAGACTGGGGGGAAGGAGGTTGAGGTGGAGGAGCCATAGGAGTGCTCCCTTGGGTAACGTGGGTGGACTGTGTGGAAGACTGACTGGTGGACAAATTACTTGAAGCATTGTCCGCAATCCACGAGATCAGCTGTTCGCACTGTTGTGGTTTCAACAGTCCTCTACCACGTGTCCCTGTAAGTTGAGACATGAAGCTAGGGAGTGTAGCTCTGCGGAATTCCCCTGCTCCCTCATCAGCGGGTACTGTCTCACCCTGCCCAGGACCACGGCCTCTGCCCCCTGCAGTAATTGAATGCCCACGCCCTCGCCCTCGACCCTTAGCCCTGGGGTTCAACATTTTTTGTATATAGGTGTATGATAAAAAAAATAATAAAATTACACGGGCCTGGTGTACTGAAATCCACAAACTTGTTAAGTCCGGTAGAATTAAGTGACGTACAGAAAGTGTCACCTTGACAGATTATACGGATTGTAGTGAGTGTGCTGAACTGTGACACACAGAAAGGTTACACGCAGCTGAGTAAAATGGATTTGTATCACTGAGCTAAAACAACTGAAAAAATATTATTTTTTTTTATATTTTGTTTTTTTGGGAACGTGACGTACAGGAACTATGGTAGAACTGACTGACACCCTGTTAACGGTGGCTATTTAGTCTGCGACCCAGAGAAATGTCGCACAGAGAGTTTTCTGGATCAAGCTGTAGATGATATTGGTAGCAAATGACTTGGTTGTATTCTGTGACGTACAGAAAGTGTCACCTGGACAGTATATACGGATTGGAGTGAGTGTACTGAACTGTGACACACAGAATGGTTCCACACTGCTGTGTGCAATGGATTTGTATCACTGAGATAGAACAATAAAAAAAAAAACAGGGTTAGATATGGCGATAGCTGCACTACTAGTGCCAGCCAGCCAAGTGACAAAAAAAAAAATTCTTCTAGCCCTTAGAAGGGCTGTTGGGTTCTTTGTGGGTGATTCCTGCCTAACAGAGAACTAAATTCAGGCCCTAACACTGTCCCTGAAAGGCAGCAGCTCTATCCCTAACGACATCCAGACGGCATCTGAGCCGAGCACCGCGGCCAGTCACTAGTATATTCCAGGGTCACCTGATCAGGCCAGCCAACCCCTGCTATCGACATGTAAGGGCCCCACGTGATGCTGGGTGTACCGTAGAGTCTCCTGGCTTGTGATTGGCTGTGGTTATAGGCGCCAAAAAAGCACGATGCGGAAGTTGCCATTTCCTCGAGTATGGCGAGATACTCGTCCGAGCTGCGAGTACTTACGAGTACCGTAATACTCGAACGAGCACCAAGCTCAGACGAGTATGCTCGCTCATCTCTAATCACCAATAATTAGCATTTTATTTAGGTGTATCCATATAAATGGCCCACCCTGTAGATTTCAGTTTCTGGATCAAGGACCTCATGAGATGTGCCAAAACGACACTATTGTGGGACACTATTTAGAAATTTCACTCTTTAGGGGAGATTTATATTCTGAAACTCATTGGGAATATCAGACAAATTCTCTTCCTGATATCAGCTCATGGTTTAAGAACTTTTACCTTATTATTACAGGAAAAAATGGTGCACATATTTAGTAAATTTAGCACATTGTATGACTCTTAGCCCATTCTTCTAATTATTGCACAAAGAAATAAAACCAGACAATAATTGAGGCACTTGCTGTGTAATCTGACGTTGTTTTTGTGCAATTTCTCACACGTAGCTTAGTAAAACTCCCCGATGTGGATAGGTCGCCCGCTATGCATCCATCATGGTGTGAATTTCAAGCTGCAAAACTTAACCAAAGAACCCTCAAAACTTTTCCTGTATAATATATCGTAACCAATGTGCAACATTAGATAAACTTGGTTGCAAATGGATTTCCAAAAGTGGAAAGTGGGAGTTTTTACAAACTGTCATACTGAGATTTTTCTCTTTCCTGAAATCACGAAAATTACTGAAAACCTGCAAGACAATCACAACATATAAATACACCCCGAGAATGAGACAGAATGAGCCACTTGTTATACATAAGTGCCAAAACTGTGACTGGTTTGCTGTTTCCCAGCAGATCCATCCAGCTGGAAGCCGATAAGAAGTCATGAAATATACAATGCAGTCTGGAGCTGAACTTTTCACAAGTTTAATATGTTTTTCGAGCTTTTTTGCAGTTATTTCTATCAAGAAAACCTTTTCACAGGAATCGTCCAAGTTGTCAGCAACAAGTCCAAGACTTTTCATGCTGCTCGTCAGTGTTACATTGTATCCGCTGTGACAGGATGTGATTTATACAATATTTATTGCTGTAATTACATTGTATAAATAATCCTCATTTCTCACATTCCTGGTTATTACCACAAAGAAGTTTCATTCTCACAAAATCAGATCCTGGGATTCATCAGAATAAATCTCCCGTCATTATACAAACTTATTTGCCTGCGAAATAGAAGCCGCTGTAAAACTTCTAACAATGATAAATGGCTTAAAGGATCTACCTCGTCCTGAATGAATTTATCGAGTAAAGCTATTGGATTCCGGGAATCTCCCTGAGAAGATCTTAAATCACTTGTGGAAACTGCAGATTATGATAGAGATGAAATCATTTGGTGCAACAAAGAGAACTGGAGCAGCTGTACTGGGTCCCCAGACCCCCATTCAGTCCTCAACACATGAAATTTAACTGTAGACAATTCCTTAATATATGAACATGATGAAGAGATTCACAATTCACCACCTTGGTTCCTAAAATCATTAATCCAGAAGTTCAAACTAAACTTCTTCAAATTTAGTATTGAAAAATACCTCCAACAAAACTAATGGTTTACTATATAAATGCTTGTAAAAAAATCTATAAAAAGATTTGTCAAATACACACCACATTATTTATCCTGTACTGACCTCGAGTTACATACTCTATTACAGTGATTTTCAACCAGTGTGCCTCCAGCTGTTGCAAAACTACAACTCCCACCATGCCCTTCTGTAGGCTGATAGCTGTAGGCTGCCTGGGCATGATGGGAGTTGTAGTTTTGCAACAGCCGGAGGCACACTGGTTGAAAATCACTGCTCTATTATACTCCAGAGCTGCACTCACTATTCTGCTGGTGCAGTCACTGTGTACATACATTACTTATCCTGTACTGATCCTGAGTTACATCCTGTATTATACTCCAGAGCTGAACTCACTATTCTGCTGGTGCAGTCACTGTGTACATACATTACTTATCCTGTACTGATCCTGAGTTACATCCTGTATTATACTCCAGAGCTGAACTCACTATTCTGCTGGTGCAGTCACTGTGTACATACATTACTGATCCTGAGTTATATCCTGTATTATACTCCAGAGCTGCACTCACTATTCTGCTGGTGCAGTCACTGTGTACATACATTACTTATCCTGTACTGATTCTGAGTTACATCCTGTATTATACTCCAGAGCTGCACTCACTATTCTGCTGGTGCAGTCACTGTGTACATACATTACTTATCCTGTATTGATCCTGAGTTACATCCTGTATTATACTCCAGAGCTGCACTCACTATTCTGCTGGTGCAGTCACTCTGTACATACATTACTTATCCTGTACTGATCCTGAGTTACATCCTGTATTACACTCCAGAGCTGCACTCACTATTCTGCTGGTGCAGTCACTGTGTACATACATTACTTATCCTGTACTGATCCTGAGTTAGACCCAGTGTTACAATGTGACACACTGTCTGTACTGTTACTTATTCTTACACATCGGCCTCTCTACTTTCCAGGGATTTTCTTCCTTGTATTTCTTGGTGAGTTTCTCCTTATTGTAGTACAATATGAACATCGCCAGTTACAGTTTTTTTCTTGTTTTTTGGCTTTTTCCCTTGTTTTCCGGGTAATATACAGATTGCAGAACATTTACAGTAAGAACATTAACGTCTCCCTGTAACAAGGACACAAACCTGGAGTTACGGAGAACCGCAGAGCTAACTTATAACTGCTCCGGGAGACAAAAAATAACTATTAAAAAAAAATCCCATGTACCTGTCACAGAATATAATTTAGAAATGTGCCCTAAAGGAAAACACATTAATATTACATCTCATAAAAAAGAATTTAGAAAGGCTTTTTATTAGATGGCGGCGGCCGCCACATTCATTGGCTTCTATTACCATCTAGTGGCCAAACCTTGTGCGTCTGCGGAATCCGAGGTTTTCTATTCCCTCTCCTGTCTCTTCTTTTTAGTTTTTTCTTTTTTGCCTGTATTTACTTTTTATGGTCTTTATTTTTACCATGTAATTCCCCGGAGGCAGCTGTAGGGAGCCATTCACACCCGGATCTGGCACATGTAGCAGTAAGATTATGGGAGCAGCGCTTGATGTAACTGGAGGGGTTTAGGAAATTCTGAGTTATTGGGTGGGTGGGGTGGGGGGTCGATCCATTTAGGACCCTCTTCTGTCAGACAGATCTCCAGGGACTGCTCATTGATTTTAATAGACCTGACATTGAACTGCTTCTCCCTTTTCCTACATAGATTCACTGCACTTTCTTGCAGCTGCCACTAGGAGGAGCTCAGTGCCAAGAAACTATTTACAGTTTCCATTGAAATCAATGGTGTCTGTATATGCTCCTATGCACTGTGCTCCTGCTAGAGGTAGTTGCAGGCAGAAAACATGACAATGCACTGTGTGACGGAGATTTATGAGTCTATTTATACCAGTTGTGTGATGTAACGGCATTGGGAAATACAATGTTCAAGAATAGCGCCAAATTTAATGATCCCCTTTTTTTCCAAATACAGAAGTCAGAGAAAGTGATAGGAGAGGATTTATTACATTTCTTTTCCTTTATTGAAACTTTTTTCTACTTTTTTTAAAATTTGTAAATGCATTAGAAATCTGGGGGTCCCACTGTGCATTGACACACGTGTACTGGGACACTTGATAGGACGAGGTGGCCCTAAGTTTTAGTATTGGGCCCTATGAGACCATAAAACTGCTGTACAGGCCGTGCTCTGTGATCTACACTGTAGGCTTCTTACTAGTGTTGAGCAAGCATGCTCGCCCAAGCACTATATTCGCTCGAGCATCGGTATGCTCGGCACATGGCGGTGTTCGGCCGAACACCGCGTGTGCTCGAATGTGATGCTCGAGTTTCCTCCCCGCATGTTTGTTCGCTGCTACGCAGTGAATAAACGTGCGGGAGAGTACCGGCATTCACTGTAATGTTGATTTGTACGCTAATGCTACGCATTGTGCGCTAATGCATACAAATTCAGTTAATTATCGTACGTTTACGAGTGAAAGGAGTAAAAGAGAAGAAGTTGCGATTCTGACCTTTTCCTATGAACCAGACACCCTCCCCTCTTCAGAGCAGGGGGTGCCTGGTTTAGTGCTCGGGTTTTCCCATTGACTTACGTTGTGCTCGGGTGCTTTGTAGACTCGAGCATCACAAAGTGTTTTACCCGAGCACCCGAACATTTTGGTGCTCGATCAACACTACTTATTACACCTCACTGGACACCTGTAGAAAAAGGGATGAGGCAAAGAGTATTACCTGCATGTAATACTGGGGGGCAAAGTATTGTCAAGCAGTAAAAGACGAGCAATAAGGAAAGGAGGCTAGCATGTCCAGCAGGAGGCGCCAATTTTCCACACACCAGTCTACCCTGGGATAAATTTGCTGCATTTTCGTGCTGTTTGTCCAGTCAGGCTTATTCTGCCTAAATTTAGGATAGTAACAAAAAAACTCCCCAGAAGAATCAACTCATTTTTCATTGACATCTTCTCCATTTTCTCTCCCTTCCTTCATCTCCTTTCTCCGTTACTCCTCCCCTTCCATTTCTTCTGCTCTCTTCTTCTCCTTCACCCACTTCCTCCTCTTCCCTCCCTCTCCTTGCCCTTCTCCTTCTTCCTCTTCTTCTTCCTTTACCCCCTTCCTCCACTTCCCTCCCTCTCCTTGCCGTTCTCCTTCTGCTCTCTTCTTTTTCTTCCTTCACCCCCTTCCTCCACTTCCTTCCTCTGCTCTTTCCTTCTTCTCTCATCTCCTTCCCCCCTTTCCTTCCCTCTCCTTACCCTGTATCCTGATACCCTGTATCTGTGTAAAAAAAAAGTGGTGCAAATGGTGCAAATTGGTATAATTTTGTGCATCTAAGGTTTCTACACTTTTCCCAATATGCCTGAAAAAAAGGAAGGGGGAGCTTAATGGAAAGTGCAAGGAGCATTGTGGGAAAGGGGGTCTAATATGCATCATTTTGTGCCAAAATCTTAGCACAATACTAGCAAAATAATCTGAAGATAAGCAAATCAGTGGTTGTATACAGTCAGAGAACAGTGTCTGTGGCTGCACCATATTTATCCTCCAGCCTGAACCCCTGTGATAAATCAGATGCCGGGCTGAGCTCACACCATCTTTATGATTAGTAAATCTGGACCATTGTCGTTTCTGTTATGTTGGATCTTTTCGGTTCTAGAAGTTAAAGATTTTGGTTAAGGATCCTCTTGTTTTTCCTTCTTATTTGTGGTCTTCTAAAAAGTTCTCAAGAACTGTAAACCTCAAGAATCCACATAGACCCGTCCTGCCACGTTCCTGTGATGCCCCTACCCCCACAATAACACACAGAATATACCATGAGCCCCCTTGGCCCGGACCGCTGTGATATCTGCCGTGCACTCGCGTTGTTACATTTGGATACTTTCTATTTTCTAGACTTTCATCCTAGTAAATCCTTCCCGGATAATAAATGTCAGACTTCTCGGGCCCTTTGAGACGACTCCCATTTAGAGTAAGAGGTGGATTTGTCATTTACAGACTAGATTGGAAATGAAAGGTATGAGGACTTTGTTGATCCTTGTGTCTTGTCATCAGCAGAAAATCTCCATCACTGTCAAAGCTTAATTTGCCCGGCAGCAAAGTGTCGCCGAAAATGTATTCAAATGTAGACAACTGTGGGGCTTTAGATGGAGAACACAGCATTGAGATTCCTAAATTGCACCTGCGAGGGTTGTGAGGCACGCTTCATCCACCATCTATAACATTAACATAAATTAGCACTGTTTTATGTTAAGGGGGCTTGTTAGGCTGCGGCAGGGCTCGGTGACAGGGCCCCTGACATCCTGCATGTTAACAATCTGCAGAGACGAGATGTTATTTGATTAATGTTCTCCCTATCAATTCCCTGGCCGCACGGATACAATGTAACTGAATGGATAAAGCAATGATTCTCATATCTGTATCTGCAGAGGATACAATGTAACTGAATGCTTAAAGTGATACTTCTCATATCTGTATCTGCTTACAATGTATGAACTTTCAAATCTGCTGAGGATACAATGTAACTGAATGCTTAAAGTGATACTTCTCATATCTGTATCTGCTGAGGATACAATGTAACTGAATGGATAAAGCAATGATTCTCATATCTGTATCTGCTGAGGATACAATGTAACTGAATGCTTAAAGTGATACTTCTCATATTTGTATCTGCTGAGGATACAATGTAACTGAATGTTTAAAGTGATACTTCTCATATTGTATCTGCTGAGGATACAATGCTGAATGTAAAGTGATACTTCTCATATTTGTATCTGCTGAGGATACAATGTAACTGAATGTTTAAAGTGTCATTACTTCTCATATCTGTATCTGCTGAGGATACAATGTAAACTGAATGCTTAAAGCAATGACTTCTCATATCTGTATTGGGTACAATGACTGAGGATAAGCAATGTTCATATCTGTATTGTTGAGGATACAATGTAACTGAATGTTAAAAGTGATACTTCTCATATTTGTATCTGCTGAGGATACTATGTAACCAAATGTTACAAGCGATACGTCTCATATCTGTGTCTGCTGAGGAAAGGACTGACGATGTCGCAGAACTGTCTCTTGTCACCTTTAAGGGACTATCCCAGATGTCCTATACATTGCAGCCACACGTGAAATACTTAGAGATACTTATACAGTGCATATTGTATACAGTACATTGAAATTTATCTCAATAGCGTCTTGGATCCACACACATTAACATTTCAGTCACTGTCATCTGATGTATCATTTATGCCTCCAGAAAAGGAAATCTGGTCTCCGGTGATATTCATTTTCAGAATTGTTCTCATCTCCATTTATTTTCCACTGGTTTTCAAATCTGAACAAAGCCTCATGCTGCTTCTTTTTTACATTAACAACTGAGAGTTGTTACAATGTATCAGTCTAGGCCATCACTTGTGAGCTAAACACATCTGCAGCACAGCTCCTGTCCTGATAGTTTGTTACAGTGTATCTGTGCAGGAAGCAGGTATCAGTCTGGAGATCAGGCCGTTTACCGGTGGCGTAGCATGGGTTGCCAGCACCTGACACAAGCCAAGTATTGCATCTAACCTGAGGACAAGCCCCTTATAACACAGGCAGAGCTGATCGGGGTCTGCTAAGACCCAGCATCTCTGCTGTGCCCCTGAAGCACCCGGCATAGCCATCTCCTCTGTTCACTGAATAACACTCATTGAGCATTATGTACCAGGAGAAGGCAGAAGCAGTAATGAACCACTTCTGTTCTCTACTTGAGGTCCCTGGCTGTCACTGACCTGCCCCTAGATTGCAGTAGCTTTCACCACGCCTCACACATGGTCGCACAAAATACATCACCAAAAACTTCCACTGGCCGGCTATGAGGAGGGCCCAAGTGGCCCCCTGGTCATCAGCCTTCTGGGAAATTTCCCTGTAAGATCTCAGGCCAATCCGCCCCTGCATGGTCGTTATAATGTTAATATGGGGCATCATTACTGTGGGGGCCTAAACGAAGTCTGCACAGTAGGTCCACGGGAATTTTACCAGCACTGCTCCCTTATGAAGTGAGTCACAATCCTCACCAACCCCCCTCCCCCGAAAGTCACTGTAATTCCCCCAAAACACAAAAAAAAACCTGCAGAGGCACAATGCTTAGGGGACACGCTCCGATGCCTCATCAGTATACTTGCCCCCGGTGATGTCATAGCCAGCCTGCGTACAGTGTGCGGCATTCAGCTGACCGGGTAAATGCCATTCACGAAGCGCATTGCGCACATCCCGCCGGTCATTCACAGAAGTGTGATGGCGGGATGTGTGCAGTGCACCGCCTGCGACACCTCGAATGGCTTTTTCAGTTACAGTGCCCTGGCAGCCGGGCAACCCCTTGCAGTTTGACGCCCCGAATCAACCGTCTCTCCGGCCCCTTCCATGCTATGCCGCTGCTATCTACAGTATCTTCTCAACTGGATACAGTTGTAACAAACCATCAGCTGTGAGAATTATGTGCAGTCAGTGCCCGTGCTGTGGACCGTAATTTGCGGTCTACAGCGCACAAGCACTGACATTGGGACCGCTGCATGCGGATCGCGGACCCATTAATTTGAGTGGGGTCTGTGATCCACACCACAAAAAAGTAGTGCTTCTGTGGTGTTCCGATCCGTGCCTCCGCTCCGCATCTCCCGGATTCGCAGACCCATTGAAGTGAATGGGTCCGCGATCCGTGATGCGGGCTGCACATATGAGCCCTTATTCTGGAAATTCATCCAGAAATCCAGATTTAACCTTCATTCAAATGGATGAAACTGATTTCCAATTCTACAAATTTCTGCAACAAATTTTCCGTGTGTGAATTCTCCCGTAAATAAACTCAGGGATCTCCCGAAACCTTTCTCTGGACGGCGGAGGGACCTCGGTCAACGTCCGGCTCTAAACAAGATTTATAATAGGAAAACAACATAATGAACCATAGAAAGCAGAAAATGAAGCTCATCGAATGGAGAGAGGGGAAACTGTTGACGGGAATTATGATGGAAAAATCCATTTCATCAATATATCATAAACTCGTTACGGAATTATTCAATATCCTCATTTTAATGAAGCCTCAACATGAAGGGTAAATTTCAATATTAACATTAATTATGACTACTTTATTTAATTAGCAGATAGCAGCCTCCAGCACAAGGTCAAGGTCTGCATGCAAATGAACATTAAAATAGTGGAGGGAGGGGGAGGGGGTCGAAGGGAGCGGCTGCCGCTTCCATGTGGATGGATCTGCTCTTAACACCAGTTTTCTCACTTAATAAATAAGCCCAATCTGACACGTCGGAAATATTCTTTGTTTTCTCACCTTTTCTCAAATATTTAACACCAAGCAAAGATTTCTGAGCCGACTCGCTCAATTAAAAAATTACAGTTTCAATATTAAACTTAAATTTATAATGGGTTTCATTCAAGCCATAGAATTTCAGCTCCTGCAGAAAGCTGCAGTCCTATGTAAAAACACAGGGATAACTCTGATAATGTAGTAGATGTCACCTGCAGTCCTATGTAACACCACAGATAACACAGTGATAACTCTCTGAGTACAGATAATGTAGTAGATGTCTCCTGCAGTCCTATGTAACACCACAGATAACACAGTGATAACTCTCTGAGTACAGATAATATAGTAGATGTCACCTGCAGTCCTATGTAACACCACAGATAACAGTGATAACTCTCTGAGTACAGATAATGTAGTAGATGTCACCTGCAGTCCTATGTAACACCACAGATAACACAGTGATAACTCTCTGAGTACAGATAATGTAGTAGATGTCACCTGCAGTCCTATGTAACA
The DNA here is from genome assembly GCA_900303285.1 of Rhinella marina. Lineage (NCBI taxonomy): Eukaryota > Metazoa > Chordata > Amphibia > Anura > Bufonidae > Rhinella > Rhinella marina. The sequence continues at coordinate 44,925 of ONZH01028486.1, forward strand.
CCACAGATAACAGTGATAACTCTCTGAGTACAGATAATGTAGTAGATGTCACCTGCAGTCCCTATGTAACACCACAGATAACACAGTGATAACTCTCTGAGTACAGATAATGTAGTAGATGTCACCTGCAGTCCTATGTAACACCACAGATAACAAGTGATAACTCTCTGAGTACAGATAATGTAGTAGATGTCACCTGCAGTCCTATGTAACACCACAGATAACACAGTGATAACTCTCTGAGTACAGATATGTAGTAGATGTCACCTGCAGTCCTATTGTAACACCACAGATAACAGTGATAACTCTGAGTACAGATAATGTAGTAGATGTCACCTGCAGTCCTATGTAACACCACAGATAACACAGTGATAACTCTCTGAGTACAGATAATGTTAATAGATGTCACATGCAGTCCTATGTAACACCACAGATAACACAGTGATAACTCTCTGAGTACAGATAATGTAGTAGATGTCACCTGCAGTCCTATGTAACACCACAGATAACAGTGATAACTCTCTGAGTACAGATAATGTAGTAGATGTTACCTGCAGTCCTGTGTAAAACCACAGATAACACAGCGATAACTCTCTGAGTACAGATAATGTAGTAGATGTCACCTGCAGTCCTATGTAACACCACAGATAACACAGTGATAACTCTCTGAGTACAGATAATGTAGTAGATGTCACCTACAGTCCTATGTAACACCACAGATAACACAGTGATAACTCTCTGAGTACAGATAATGTAGTAGATGTCACCTGCAGTCCTATGTAACACCACAGATAACACAGTGATAACTCTCTGAGTACAGATAATGTAGTAGATGTCACCTGCAATCCTATGTAACATCACAGATAACACAGTGATAACTCTCTGAGTACAGATAATGTAGTAGATGTCACCTGCAGTCCTATGTAACACCACAGATAACACAGTGATAACTCTCTGAGTACAGATAATGTAGTAGATGTCTCCTGCAGTCCTATGTAACACCACAGATAACACAATGATAACTCTGTGAGTACAGATAATGTAGTAGATGTCACCTGCAGTCCTATGTAACACCACAGATACACAGTGATAACTCTCTGAGTACAGATAATGTAGTAGATGTCACCTGCAGTCCTATGTAACACCACAGATAACCACAGTGATAACTCTCCTGAGTACAGATAATGTAGTAGATGTCACCTGCAGTCCTATGTAACACCACAGATAACACAGTGATAACTCCCTGAGTACAGATAATGTAGTAGATGTCACCTGCAAGTCCTATGTAACACCACAGATAACACAGTGATAACTCTCTGAGTACAGATAATGTAGTAGATGTTACCTGCAGTCCTATGTAACATCACAGATAACACAGTGATAACTCTCTGAGTACAGATAATGTAGTAGATGTCACCTGCAGTCCTATGTAACACCACAGATAACACAGTGATAACTCTCTGAGTACAGATAATGTGGTAGATGTCACCTGCAGTCCTATGTAACACCACAGATAACACAGTGATAACTCTCTGAGTACAGATAATGTAGTAGATGTCACCTGCAGTCCTATGTAACACCACAGATAACACAGTGATAACTCTCTGAGTACAGATAATGTAGTAGATGTCACCTGCAGTCCTATGTAACACCACAGACTTCTTTCACACTGGTATTATTACCTCTGGCAGAGAACAGTCCCCATAGCTCTCTGCTCCCTATATATCCAGGGTGATACTGTTGTAGCTGAAGGAAACTTCACCAGTTTGTCTCTGTGACCGGTGCCTGGCTGATGCAGCGGGTGAATGATGATGAAACTACGGCAGGGGATGCAATTTGCAGTTACTGGGCAGCGTTGTGACACAACCAATAACGTGAGCGGTGACCAGTACTCCGCCTGAATATCTCCCATGTGAAGAATCTCCGGAAACAATATCCAGTTGTCAGGGAGAAACTCAGCAAATCAAAGTAGTCAGTATTCTTCTGTAGGATCCTGTCCTTACACCAGGTGCCCTTCTAGCCTATTATAAATAATATTGAGACACATTTACTATAGTGTCGGCGCCGCAACCATATACATTGTTGCGTTCCACAAAACATGGGTCCTGGCTGTAAGCGTCCTGCATCTTGTAGTTCGGAACGTCCTTCTGTGTAGAAATGCCTATTCTTGTCAGCAATTACGGATACGAATGTCTGGCGGTTCTGCGGAGCAGTCATACGGATGCTGACGGTACACAGATTGCTGTTCGTATCTTGTGCGTCTCCATTGAAATTAATGATTCCAGATCCGTTAACCAAAATTGCAGAACAGATGCGGACAAATGTATACAGTCGTGTGAATGTACTATTAGCTTATCTTATTTGTGTTGTTTCAAGTACTACTGAAAATGCGCCTAACTAGTCCTACCTTTTGCACTTATTTTCCGACCTATTTATGTAGATGCGCCTTATTTTGTCGTAAAAACAGTCTAATTTCTACTCCACTCCATGGCTGGAGCACTTTTCTGCCTATGTTTTGAGTGATGAGTTGAGCCACATTTTGCCTCAAAAACATAGAGATGGACACTAGTGTTGATCGAGCACCGTACTGCTCGGGTACTCGGGTGCTCGGGTAGAAGAATAGGTGATGCTGGAGTCCTCTACAGAGCACCCGAGCACAATGGAAGTCAATGGGAGAACCTGAGCACTAAACCAGGCACCCCCTGCTCTGAAGAGGGGAGGGCGTCTGGTTCAAAGGTGAGAAAATGGTGGAAACACCACTGAAATGGTTTGAGAACAGCATGGGGAGGATGTATGGATGCAACTTGGACTCCCAAGTATTTAGGATGTTCAAACGTTATACAGCAGATGTAGCGCAGAGAATATCACCATCACTAATGGCAGAAAAAATTACACTGAATGTCACAGGTATTTAGGATGAACAAACGTTATACAGCAGACGCAGCGCAGGTAATGTCGTGTTGATTAGCGGCAGAAAAAATGACACCGGATGTCAGGTATTTGGAATACACAAACGTTATACAGCAGATGCTGCGCAGGTGGTGTTTAGGTCAGGCAAACTTGCGCTATTTTTGCCCCCCCCAAAAAAAAAAAATATATATATATATTGCAGCCAGATATAAAAATAGTCCTTAAAAGGACTTTTTGGTCTTTTAAACAGAAAATCTAGCCCTGCCTAGCCAGTGTCTATCCTTACACTATCTGTCCCTCCTTGCAGCAGCTCTCCCTGACTCGGACTGAGCTGTCACATTCAGCGGGTGCTATATAGCACCCGATGACCGTCCAGCCAGCAACACTGTAATGCCATACCGCATACGATTCGGCGAGATGCCGCTCATACTAGAGATGAGCGAGTAGTGTTCGATCGAGCCGGTATTCGATCGAATACTACGCTATTCGGCATACTCGATTTCAATCGAGTATAACGGCGATGGCGCACTTAGAATTCGTTTCCCCTCCCACCTTCCCTGGCGCTCTTTTTCCACCAATCAACATGCAGGGGGGGTATGACAGGCACGCTGAGCACGCTGGCAGCGCGAAAACAGGCGTCTACATGGATTGGCTGGAAAAACCATGTGACCTCGAATATTAAAAACTCAGCTCTTCCTGCTCGTACGCATATGCTGCGTGAACTTAGTCAGGGACAGAGGCTGGAGAAGGGAGAGACAGGTTTTAGCTGTTGGACAGGCAGGAGCGTGATTAAAAGCCCTTATCAGGGCTACTATAGTGCAGTACAGTGATAGCTTTACTACAAGATACACTTTACAGAGAACGGCTGCCGTATTCAGGGATAGCTGCTGGAGTAGGGACAGAGAGAGGCATTAGTGGTGTATTAGGTGCTCTGCTACATACCAAACTATATTTGGCACTACTAAAAAGCCTAACAAGCGCCACCGTCTGTCAGTTAGTACACGGCTGTGTAACCTTGAAATATACAATATCTAGGCCTTTTAATTGGCCACTGTACTGTGCGTTCTCTTGCTAAATTATTTCACATACCTGGTGTAAATACCCACCGTCTGAACAGTTAGTACACGGCTGTGTACCTTGAAATATACAATATCTAGGCCTTTTAATTGGCCACTGTACTGTGCGTTCTCTTGCTAAATTATTTCACATACCTGGTGTAAATACCCACCGTCTGTTCAGTTAGTACACGGCTGTGTACCTTGAAATATACAATATATAGGCCTTTTAATTGGCCAACTGTACTGTGCGTTCTCTTGCTAAATTAATTTTCACATACCTGGTGTAAATACCCACCGTCTGTCAGTTAGTACACACGGCTGTGTACCTTGAAATATACAATATATAGGCCTTTTAATTGGCCAACTGTACTGTGCGTTCTCTTGCTAAATTAATTTCACATACCTGGTGTAAATACCCACCGTCTGATCAGTTAGTACACGGCTGTGTACCTTGAAATATACAATATATAGGCCTTTTAATTGGCCAACTGTACTGTGCGTTCTCTTGCAAATTAATTTCACATACCTGGTGTTAATACCCACCGTCTGATCAGTTAGTACACGGCTGTGTACCTTGAAATATACAATATATAGGCCTTTTAATTGGCCAACTGTACTGTGCGTTCTCTTGCTAAATTAATTTCACATACCTGGTGTAAATACCCACCGTCTGATCAGTTAGTACACGGCTGTGTACCTTGAAATATACAATATATAGGCCTTTTAATTGGCCAACTGTACTGTGCGTTCTCTTGCAAATTAATTTCACATACCTGGTGTTAAATACCACCGTCTGATCAGTTAGTACACGGCTGTGTACCTTGAAATATACAATATATAGGCCTTTTAATTGGCCAACTGTACTGTGCGTTCTCTTGCAAATTAATTTCACATACCTGGTGTAAATACCCACCGTCTGATCAGTTAGTACACGGCTGTGTACCTTGAAATATACAATATATAGGCCTTTTAATTGGCCAACTGTACTGTGCGTTCTCTTGCTAAATTAATTTCACATACCTGGTGTAAATACCCACCGTCTGATCAGTTAGTACACGGCTGTGTACCTTGAAATATACAATATATAGGCCTTTTAATTGGCCAACTGTACTGTGCGTTCTCTTGCAAATTAATTTCACATACCTGGTGTAAATACCCACCGTCTGATCAGTTAGTACACGGCTGTGTACCTTGAAATATACAATATATAGGCCTTTTAATTGGCCAACTGTACTGTGCGTTCTCTTGCAAATTAATTTCACATACCTGGTGTAAATACCCACCGTCTGATCAGTTAGTACACGGCTGTGTACCTTGAAATATACAATATATAGGCCTTTTAATTGGCAACTGTACTGTGCGTTCTCTTGCAAATTAATTTCACATACCTGGTGTAAATACCCACCGTCTGATCAGTTAGTACACGGCTGTGTACCTTGAAATATACAATATATAGGCCTTTTAATTGGCCAACTGTACTGTGCGTTCTCTTGCAAATTAATTTCACATACCTGGTGTTAAATACCCACCGTCTGATCAGTTAGTACACGGCTGTGTACCTTGAAATATACAATATATAGGCCTTTTAATTGGCCAACTGTACTGTGCGTTCTCTTGCAAATTAATTTTCACATACCTGGTGTTAAATACCCACCGTCTGAACAGTTAGTACACGGCTGTGTACCTTGAAATATACAATATATAGGCCTTTTAATTGGCCAACTGTACTGTGCGTTCTCTTGCAAATTAATTTCACATACCTGGTGTAAATACCACCGTCTGATCAGTTAGTACACGGCTGTGTACCTTGAAATATACAATATATAGGCCTTTTAATTGGCCAACTGTACTGTGCGTTCTCTTGCTAAATTAATTTCACATACCTGGTGTAAATACCCACCGTCTGATCAGTTAGTACACGGCTGTGTACCTTGAAATATACAAATATATAGGCCTTTTAATTGGCCAACTGTACTGTGCGTTCTCTTGCTAAATTAATTTTCACATACCTGGTGTAAATATACACCACCGTCTGATCAGTTAGTACACGGCTGTGTACCTTGAAATATACAATATATAGGCCTTTTAATTGGCCAACTGTACTGTGCGTTCTCTTGCAAAATTAATTTCACATACCTGGTGTAAATACCCACCGTCTGATCAGTTAGTACACGGCTGTGTACCTTGAAATATACAATATATAGGCCTTTAATTGGCCAACTGTACTGTGCGTTCTCTTGCTAAATTAATTTTCACATACCTGGTGTAAATACCCACCGTCTGATCAGTTAGTACACGGCTGTGTACCTTGAAATATACAATATATAGGCCTTTTAATTGGCCAACTGTACTGTGCGTTCTCTTGCTAAATTAATTTCTCACATACCTGGTGTAAATACCCACCGTCTGATCAGTTAGTACACGGCTGTGTACCTTGAAATATACAATATATAGGCCTTTTAATTGGCCAACTGTACTGTGCGTTCTCTTGCTAAATTAATTTCACATACCTGGTGTAAATACCCACCGTCTGATCAGTTAGTACACGGCTGTGTACCTTGAAATATACAATATATAGGCCTTTTAATTGGCCACTGTACTGTACTGTGCGTTCTCTTGCTAAATTAATTTCACATACCTGGTGTAAATACCCACCGTCTGATCAGTTAGTACACGGCTGTGTACCTTGAAATATACAATATATAGGCCTTTTAATTGGCCAACTGTACTGTGCGTTCTCTTGCTAAATTAATTTCACATACCTGGTGTAAATACCCACCGTCTGATCAGTTAGTACACGGCTGTGTACCTTGAAATATACAATATATAGGCCTTTTAATTGGCCAACTGTACTGTGCGTTCTCTTGCTAAATTAATTTCACATACCTGGTGTAAATACCCACCGTCTGATCAGTTAGTACACGGCTGTGTACCTTGAAATATACAATATCTAGGCCTTTTAATTGGCCAACTGTACTGTGCGTTCTCTTGCTAAATTATTTCACATACCT